>OX359279.1:45660424-45687924 GCA_947179155.2 Hedera helix
GTTTAAGAAATGCATATAAAATATCTCTGAAAACTAGAGGAGGAACAATCACCATACTTGGTTATTAATGTAAGCTAATGCATCCTGAAAGGGATCCTAAATTCCTAATTCATGAAATGAAAGTAGTCTAGTTTTAAAAATAAAATCATCAATACACTGTTATTGAGTTCCTATAGCTAAATATGTATCTTGCAGTAAGAAATTACAGCAGCCTTATCAAAGATTTAACACTATTAAGTCACAAAGTGTCAGGCAGGTGGCTGTGGTCGGGGCATATCTATTCATTGTACATATCATTTGGCAATTCCACAACCCCCTATATTACTCCCTCAGTTCCACAAATCTTTTTGCTGGTAGAGAGCACATAATAAGAACAAAATAGTAACCTGAAAATGCTTGCAGCGATGCCCTTTCACAGGAGTTCTCATACGACTTTGGCTGTTCAATAAAAATAGAAAATTGAGCACAACTTTCACAAAAGTCAAAAGGAAAATGATTAAAACTTGTCAATTTGCTAATTACTCCACTATGATGCTATCTAAAAATAGAAACAAAGAGAACCCAAACTATTTTTATCAGATCAACGTCAGTTGAGAAAAGTCAACAATATAAAAAAACAAGTAAAGATGTTTTAGCTAAGTTTAGTACATATACCTTAATGGGCAGTTTACTGAAATTTTTGATGGCATCTCAATAATCTCAAGATCTAGTACATGCAGTATAAGAAACAAATAGTATTAGTTTCATATCAGAAGTTTTATCTAAGAATTTCTAGTGCACAAGAAATGCTCATAACTTCTAAACAGCGCAAATTCAATGAGCTTGTTCAACCTCAAAATAGCACTTGGCTTACCCGAATCACCTGAAGCAACATTAGGCTGAATATAATCTTGTAACTTTAAAGTGTCAGAAGACAATATTGCACTCATAATGGCTATGACAATAATATAATGGCCTGTACAAATTTCTAGATCAATAAATTTAAAATAAAACAAATGAAAGAAAAGAAAATATAAGCTTGAAGACTTTAGCCAAGAGAAATTATATATTCATCTATCTTATACCATCAAAATTCCCAACAGCTTGTAGAAGATTAACTCCATACTTGGCAATTGCAGTCAGATTTGTTGGAAGCTGAGGTTTACTTTCCTGACACAGATGCAAACAGAAGGACATGCCAAATGAAATTTACAATAAGTCAAAGCATCACAGAGAAAACATGCGAACACAGAGATCCTTTCAACAGACGCTTTAATGCAAACTAAACAAACCATGGACGTGTTAGTCCTTCCTGGAACACTTTTTCCATTTAGCAGAAAGCTGAAGAAAACAAAAGAATTAGCAATCAGACTATTAAAAATAAAAAATAAAAACTGGAAATGGACAGATATAAGACACATACTTCACTTTTTGTGGAGTGATAATACAAGAGGATGTATCCATATTGTCTGTCCGAGCTACAATTAGCCCCTGCATGTAGTGAAGTATTGAGGGAGAGAAACATCTAAGAAAAGATTCTACTATAAGATATGAAAGATCAAAAAAGTTGCAGAAACTACTCACTTTCACAATACTACATGTGAGCACACTACTGTAATGTTCCATATAACATCAACTGGATAAAATAGGCACTTTAACTCACAATCAAATTATATGAATCAGACTTTAAACATAGTACACTTCAGCTCACAATTAAATTATAATGCAAATGACATCAACTAAAAAGAAGAAGCAAGAACAAATTTTGCTGAAACTTGGTCCACAAAAATAGCAAACATCCCAAGTGTTGTTACTGAATACCAAAAAAAAAATTGCAAACATCCATAATAAACACTGCTGCAGTGCTGTTACACATTTTTAGTCTAATATTGCTGCTGTTTTTACACATATCTAGCATCAGTGTGGCTGTTGGCCTGGTGCTTGTAAAATTATCTTCAAGTTCTGCAAAAATATTACAAAACTATAAAAAAAAACTGGAGTTAAACTATAAAAAACTGTAAAATAATAGTAAACAACTAAACATTGTACTTAAACTATAACTATTAAATAACCTGCAGCTGCCACAAAACTAAAACAGTAAGCCAAACGAGTCTCATTCATCTTCAAAGCCTGGAGTTAAGCACTTAAATTCTGGAAAATAATAAGTAAACAACACAATAAATCAATAAGAAGAAGAAAATTCTTGAATTAATTATATACTTTGTAGTAAATATAGTGTTACCTTTGGTAATATCATCATACTTTCCAAGATCATCCATGACTTCCCGAAGGTCAATGACTTGTGGAATTTTTCGAATCCAATTTTGAGTACATATGAGTGCTTCCACCATAGTGGGGGATAATGAGCTTCTAAAAGGATCAAGGATGCGACCACTTGTACTAAAGGCAGACTCTGAAGCTACGGTAGACACGGGAATAGCCAAGATGTCTCTTGCAATTTGAGAGATGATTAGATATCTTGGAGAATTAACTTTCCACCAAGCTAAAATATCAAATGGAGCTTTTGTTCTTTCCACACAATTTTCAGTCAAGTATCTTGTTACCTCGGACTTGTTCTCGACGCTTGCTTCCTCTTGCATTTTCTTCATGAATTGAAATTCCAAATCTTCATCATCATCATCCATTTCATTAGTACTTTCAATTGGACTAGAAGTAGACACTCCAACTCCCTCTTTTTCAAGATATTGATTATACAAACTATTTAAGGTTGATTTCACCCTTTCAATCATTTGACAGGCTAAGGAATTGTTATTGTCATAAACTTGGGTGAAACAAAACTCCACATATCTCATCTTATTGCGAGGATCCAAGACACTTGCCACATAAACTAAGAAATTGAGATTATCCACATTTTCCCAATATTTAGAAAATTTTGCTCTCATTTTTGTTGCCATTGTCCTTAACTTTTCATCATCTTTATTCTGCAAATTCTTCAACTTTGTTTGAAGTTTTACAAGTTCACCAAAGAAGGTGTTCGATGTAACATACAATGAACCTGAAAATTGTAATGTTGCATCATAAAACACTTTCAAAAACTTGACTACGTGTATTACTTCTTCCCAATCATTATCGTCTGGAGGCCCAACATACTTGTTATCCCCACCATTGTTACGGAAATAATCACGAAAATTACCATCATCCTCCCAAAACCTCTCAAAAGCCTTTTGAAATTTTATTGCAGATTCTAACATCAAGTAGGTGGAATTCCACCTTGTCTCAACATCAAGGCAAAGAAGACTTCGACTATCAATTTTCTCCAGCTCGACACACTTTTTAAAACTTTTCAATCTAGCCGGAGATGACCTCACATATCGGACCACATTTCGAATTCTGAGTATGGACCCAAATTGGTCATTTAAACCATATTTGACAATGAGGTTTAGAATGTGGGCACTACATCTTACATGTAAGAAGTCATGACTCAAAATTGTTTCTTTTCGATCTTTAGTTCTCCTTTTTAAATATCTAATGGCACCATCATTTGAACTTGCATTGTCAACTGTTATTGTCAAAAAAAATTCAATACCCCATTCTAACAAACATTTTTCAATAAACTTGCCAATTGTTTCCCCCTTGTGATCGGGAACTTGAAAAAAATTAATGATTCTCTTTTGCATTTTCCAATCTTCATTAATCCAATGAGCTGTTACACACATATAATTTATATTCTGAATTGAGGTCCAAGTGTCGGTGGTTAGGCATACACGTTGAGATTTTAATTTTTTTTTCAAGTTACCTTTCTCTTCAACATATATTTTCATAACATCTCTAGCAACTGTCATACGAGATGGCACGATAAATCTTGGCTCTAATTGGTAACATAGCCCTTTGAAACCCTCGGCCTCTACATGTCTAAAAGGCAACTCATCAATTATTACCATCCTCGCCACCGCTTTCCTACACTCCTCAACATTATAGGCAGTCGCTTTTAAATTACCAGTAGGCTCCCATGACAAAGTTTTTTGTTTCTTATCCGGATTCCTATAAGGATAGCTTTTACATTGCATTTCCAAGTGAGTTTTCATAGAACTTGTTCCATTCAACTTGGTGTTTGCAGCGTAAGTCTTTTTACAATATTTACATTCAGCCCTATCGTTATCCAACTTCTTAAAATGATCCCACACAAATGATCTAGTTTTGTCTTTCTTATTCTTTTGGGTTGGTGGCGACTTGCTCTCAGTATCTACATTTTGTGTTTCAGTTGGATTACCTTGATTTTGAGTTTCGATTGTATTCACATTTCCAGTTTCAGCAGCTTGATTTTGAGTTTCCATTGTACTCGCATTTCCAGTTTCATCAGCTTGATTTTGAGTTTCCATTGTACTCGCATTTCCAGTTTCATCATGTTGCTCCAAGGGATTTTCCATGAATTAATCTACATGAAAAATGACAAAGTAGAAACATAAATATTAGTAATTACCTTATTGACAACAAAACTTTCAGAAAATAATACTACTGAACCAAACATTAACATCTTACATTACCATGAGGTAACTAAAGTCTCAAGTCTGGTAGAGCATCTTACCTTAACTTACTGATTATCGACCATAAAGGACGGTATCTAACTATCTTTTAACAAATCCCTAAAAAACCTTAACACCTTTGAAATTAAATAGAGAAATTAAGGTTTAAACATACCCGATTGGCCGATGAACAGCAGAGAGAGAACGAAAGAACAAAGGATGCGTAATCGGACACCAGAGATCGAGTGATTGAAAGTTTAAAAGTGAAAAAATGATAATGGTCGTCGAGAGAGCTAGCAGAGAGAGGTAGCAAAGAGCAAATGATAAACTATTAAGTGTTAACTGTGATTGAAAGTTTAAAAGTGAAAAAATGATAATGGTCGTCGAGAGAGCTAGCAGAGAGAGGTAGCAAAGAGCAAATGATAAACTATTAAGTGTTAACTGTTAACCCCTAACTCTTATTTAGTGACAATTTACGTACCAAGTTTATGGGAGACTAGAGTAGTAGATTTCTGTAGGCTTTATTACTGTCAATTACCAAAGCTACTTTTCCCTTTTGTATTATTAGCATAAAGTTTTTTATTTTTTAATGAATGCCATTAGCATAAAGTTAAACACATTTTTTTCTTAAACTAAACATGATTATCTAATTTTGATGTTAATTTAGTGATTATTAATGAAAAAAATTAACTAGATGATGAGCTGGACGATGAGAATCAATTTTATACATACTGCTTATAGTCTAATATTTTCACAACATTTTAATTAAAAATTAGATAATTTTATATTTTAAATTTTTTTTGAAGAGTTTTAATTATTTTAACAGATTATGTAATATTATATACTATAGTAAAATATATTTAATAATTTTAACATAATTAATTTTTTTAATTATTTCAATTGACAAATTTATATTAGATAGTATAAAAAACACAAATTTACTACGTTACTTGTAGAATTTATTCTCAATGTCAAAGTGACCGAGAACTTGATTTGTCTGCCGCATTAGTTAATGACTTGATGTCTCTTAGTCTCTTATTCTCTCAAGTCTCAAGTCTTAATTGGTAAAGGGATAATTGATAAACTAAGAAATTAAGAAAGACTTTTCTTAATTTTTTTTATTTTCTTTCTATTTTTTTTTTAAAAAACATTATCATAATTCATAATATGTTAAAAAGAAAAGCGTTATTTGTTTTTATACCTCTAATAAAAAAAATATTTTAAAAAATACTAATAATATAATAACTATCAAATTATTGTGAATTTATTACTAATAACTATCAAATAATTTCGATGAATTCATCGCATCTAAATGAAAAGTGAAATTAGAATACCCACCTTAATTCATTTTGAAACTCACTTCAATATTAACAACATTAACAAAAGGTGTTAAAATACTAGGATACCCTTCTTAATTCATTTTTCATATTTAACCTCTTTTTTTGGCATGGGATTAAATTATTGATAAGCTTGTTCATAATAAAATCACGATCTCAGTTAGCATTCTTCATAATACTTCATTATTGATAAGCTTGTTCTGTTGTTCATAAACGATGATTATTATAAACTATTTAAATAGTACTCTTCATTACAAAATTTATTATTTTATAATTTTTAATAACTCATCTCAATTTTGAGTTTGAAAATATTTTTAATTGACTTAAAAAAATTAATAATGATCTTATAATTATGAACAGAAAGAATAGTTCATTTTATCCTCAAAAAAAAAATAAAAAAATAAATGAGAGGATTACTTCATTCAAAAGGATATTTAAAGCAAATTCTCGAGTTGTACAAAAGTTCAAATTAATTGGCATTTAAATTATCTTCAAAATTGAACTTTTTATTTTTATCATTATTAAGTTTAAAATATTATATTATATTTAATTAAAAATCAAGTGTGTATATAATTACACATGTGAATGTGTAATGTAATTGTATTATTGTATAACCAAACTCCTAAACTAATTGATTCTCGAAAAAGAAAAAGAAAAACTACTAAACTAATTTTTTTTCATATAAGTTACATTGCATGAATGAAGATTGAAGTGGACATTGGACATTGAAATGGACACTGGACAATGGAGCAGTGGACTAGTGCATGATAGTTATAATACTTCATTACTCCTCCATTTTCCAAAAAAGACATATATTAACTATATAATTATATAAAATAAATTATTATTACAAAACTTTATAAATTATATTATAATTTAAGATTATTTGGACGGTTCGGTCGGTTCGGTCGGTTTCGGTTTTTTGAGATGTAAAACCGAGCCGGCCGACCGAATATCGGTTTTTTCGGTTTTTCGATTTTGTGCTTGTCGGTTTGATTTGTTATCGGCTCGGTTTGGTGCGGTCGATTTTTCGGTTAATTTCAATTTTGTGTTCACCCCTAGTTATTAGAGATGATGGTGAAAACTTAGTAGCATAACCCAAATTAATAACACTAACAGTTAATAAAGCAAGAAAGCTTACAAATATGGGTTTGGAAAATGAGTGATGAAAGAGGGAATGGTTAGTAGTTGGTCATAATCATATTCTCCATATGATGAATCACTCGGAGAGAGGTCCGTTTGGATGTCATATTTTATATGTTTTTTTATCGATTTGTTCAATCGACTAAAATATATTGTCTATTCAATTAATTTTGCACAAACTCTTATTTTCACTTTTTATATATAAAAAATAATACTTTTTTACAAGAAAGTGAATGACGAAACTTTTGAAAATATCAAATTTGTATATGAAAAAAATTGAACTCTTCAAATATCATCACAAGTTGGTATTTGACTAAATTAATGCAAGTTATAGTAATATGTTATGGAGTTTTGTGATGAGTACTAATTGGAAACTCATATTATTATCACAGAAGAAATAATGTGATATTTTTACAATAATCTAATAATAAATGAATCACATATTTATATGACATGAGTTGTTATCACGTGTCTGCATAAAAAGAGAATTGATATTTTTACAAATAAAAATAATAATTATATAAGTTTTCTTCTTAAATGAGTGTGTGATTTATTTACTATTCATAATTTTTTTTTTGTGAAATTATCATTTTTACTTATAAAAATATCAATTCTCTATAAAAATATATATTATTTAGTAATTAACACCGACAAATTGTTCAACATATAATTTCATTCGCTAGAGCTAAAGGAGATAAAAATAGTCTAGGAATAAATTCTCTATTTTAACGGTTCCGGATCACATATTCAATTATAATCAACAAGACCTAAATTTTTCCATCCCAGTCATTCACCCATATTTTCCCTAAACTCTTAAGACCCATGTAATTATTTAAATTGTTTTAAAAAAAATAATGACAAATCTTGTAATTATCTTTTTCTCTCACACTTTTGTGGGGACTGGGGAGTAAATAAGTACCCTTTTATGCTCAGTATTTTGATATTATAATAGTAAATGCTACTAGGAATATTTTAGGTGTTTTTATTTTATTTTTATAACTTCTCTTTTTAAGAATACAGTATAGTTTTATAATTAAATACATCATCACTCAAACTTCACATAAAGAAAAAATTTCACTTAACTGAGAATCGAATCAATGACCTTTACATACAAAAAAAAAACTCATCTAAATTATAATTGAACTTTAAATTTAAAAATATAATATTTTAATATTAACCACTAAATTAAGATTTTATCGACGAATATTTTAGATGTTAAAAAGTGAGCGTCTTTACATGAAAAAAAAATCCGTTTTTATCGCTCTCACGTTTGAGGGAGACAAAAGAAGAGGAGGTGGGTTACAAGAATAATGCTAGTAATTGCTAGCACATTTGCTTTTTTCGTCTTTTTAATCTTATCTTCTCCTTTTTCTCGTTGTCTTCCTCCTCCGTTCATTCACACTTTTAAATTTTAATAGTATCTTTGGGATTAGCTGCGATGTACATCCTCACTAATTGGGGATTACATTGTAATTAATTGATATAAATATCTACTATTATTAATTAAATCCTCGATCCACTAATAAAGGTTCAAAGGGCATAAAATATTACTACTAATTTGTCGTACGAAGTAAACTCCAAAATTGAGTGGTACTCCCAACATTTCTCTCTTTTGCGGTGACAAGTGACAATTAATTATGATGGCATGGGAATAGAAAGAAGGGGCACTTAATGAAGTACTCACTACTACAATTAATTAGTGATGGATCGCATTCTCCATTAACGCCTTCTACTGCTATTTCTATTTCAAATGAATGAATGCGTTAATTTTCTTCTACTCAATGAATGGTCAACTAATTACCAGTAAGGGTGTTTAAATTTTTTGATTTTTTCGGTTTTTTATCGAATCGATCGGTATCGGGTTTTTTCGGTACCAGTTTTTTTGGTATCGATTTTTTATATTTTTCGGTACCTGTAGCGGTATGGGCATTTTTGAATTTCGGTTCGATTCGGTATACCGAAAGAACCGAATTACATAATATAATAATAAATTTATATTAATTATTATATAATTAATAATAATTATATATATTATAATATATATAGTTAATAATTATTATATATATTGCTAATCGGTAAAAACTGAAAACCGAACCGAAAAATTCGAACCGAATTTGTACCGAACCGATACCAAAATCGATAATTCGGTTCAGTTTTCGGTTCTTGTTTTAGCGGTAATTTCGATTCGGTACCGATTCGATTTTTTCGGTACCGATTCGATTTTTTACCGATGAACACCCCTAATTACTAGTACTAATTAATGTAATAGGAAGATATTCAATCGGATTTTTTTTCTTTTTTCCCCAACAATGATTGGGAATGTTATGTAGGCATTGATGATTGAGATGATTTAGTTATATTTCCCTTTATTTCTCATTTTGTTAGCTTTATTTGGCATAGTATATATAAATATATAAGCCAAATGATCGAACCATATTGCAATGTCCCGGTGACCCGACTAAATTACTAGTTCCACAGCTTGTGCCACGTGGTAGATATCAAATCGAATCTATACCTTCTTCTTTGCTTTAACTTCTTCCCAACGACGGAACTAGGGGGCGAAGGGGGTCATATGACCTTGATTAGAATGGTTGAACTGGACACATACATACATGTGGACAAATCCCCAAGCATTCTCAGTCGCTCACTTCCATCTGTTCTACTCCACCATTCTTCATGCAATGACAATAAAGTAACTATTGCTACCTTCGTGTCCATTCACTTGTACATATTATTCTAATTAAATTATTATTATCATATATTAGTCCAATTTTATAATCCATTGGACAGAAACTGATGTTGATCATTCGAAATACATAAATCATTGTGCCGCATTATTGGAATGAAAGTATTTTTCCTTGTAAATAAGTAAATAACAATGGATAAGTAAATAAGTAAATACATAAATCATTGACTAATCGCATGATACTTAGGGATTAACTTGAAAATTACATTTATGATATGTAATGAGATAATCAATTTTTTGGGATTGAAGATTTAGGTTTGAGAAGTCTTGCTAAGAAGTTGATTGAAACAAGAAAAAATATGATTTTTACATTGGTATATCGATTGATCGAGTTGACTTTGATTTTACCAGTTGCGACTGCTATAATTGAAAAAGTATTCTCTGCTATGAAAATTGTCAAAACTAACTTGCGTAATAAGATAGGAGACAAGTGGATGAATGACAGTCTGGTAGTTTATATTGAGAAGGGTATTTTTTCAACAATTGAAAACGAACAAATTTTGAGACGTTTTCAAACTATGCAGACTCGCAAGATACAGTTGTCTCATCTCAGTCGTACAACCGAAAAAAGCACTCCAAACGTCAATAAATAATTTTTTTTACTAATGTATTTTGACGCCCCTATAAAAACGTTCTGGTTCCGCCACTGCTTCTTCCTAAGTTTCTCCAAATTTTGATGTTTCAAGAAATATATAGGTTAATATTATAATTTAAGTCTTCCCACTCTTCTTAATAATGAATAATATTTTTGAAAGACACACACACACATAAATAGTGGAATGATCCATATCATGTATATTTGCTATAGATAAAAAATGAGCAAACACCATCTATAACATCTGTTTCAAATATTAGCGGCCGCGATTAAACTAGGGAATGTGGCATCCGCTAGTAATACTAGTGGACAGTAAAAAAAACACATATCATCCGCTACAAATACTAGTTTATGCTAATCAAAAGAATAAGAATTTGACCAATATTAACTAAAGTTTTGACCTATAGTAACTAGGGTAAAAGTTTATTAACTAGGATTTAGAGTTTACTAACTAGAGTTTAGGATTTATTATTTAGGGTTTATTAATCAGGGTTTAGGGTTTACTAACTAGGATTTAGAGTTTATTAATTAGGGTTTAGGATTTATGGATTATTAATATGGGTTTAGAGTTAATAAACCCTAAATCCTAGTTAATAAGCCCTAAACTCTTGTTAATGAATCTTAAACCTTGGTTAATAAATCTAAACTCTAAATATTAGATTAGAAGCAAATCAGAAAGATTGAGAATTAGAACCATCTAATTTGATTCGATCGTTCGCAATAGCCATGAGCTTATCATCTTAAGATGATCATTTTGTTGACCGATGCTTTTATTTATAGTTTGACTTTTTGATCAACGTACGTTTAATATTTATTTTCAACGTATACACACGCCCACCCCTTTTATTACACATAAAATAGTATAAAGGACTCCACAGGTTTGATCCACAATTAACTTATTATTAATTTTTAAAAGACTAAAATATAAAATTTACTATCCTTTAATTTTAACTGTCTCAAATTCTACCCTCTGGATATAATCAGTTGTTAAATTTTGACTTTTATCCATAAATGATTAGTCACGGGTCAAATTTAAATAAAGAACTGTTTTCTGAAGGTTGGAAATTAAAGGACAAAATTGTCACAATGTAATGAATTGAAAAATCAATTTCAAAATATTTTAATTATATTAAAAACCCTAAATTAATTCCAGAATACCTTTTTAACTATAAAAGATCCGAATAACTAATGTGAGAAATGGCATCATCATCATCATCTTATGCAGACATTATAGTAGATTTGATTTTCTCCATACCTTTTCATCTTTTTGTAATTGCATTCTCTTTAAGATTGACTTTGAATTATGCATAAGAATTAATAGTATACTAAAGAAAAGGAGAAGAAAATATAATAGTACTACTAATTTTGTAACACCGCAGTCGAATATGTAAAATAGTTTATGTAATGACCCGGAAATTCATAAGACTAATTAGTATGGTCTTAGGAGATTTATGTGATTTAAGACTACGTTAATCCTTGGAAGAGGAAGTAGTGGATAGTCGATTTGTGGAAAATTTTAAGCTTTTGAGGATTCGAGCGAAATTTGAGGTTTAGATATAAAGCTAACCCTGGTAAAGTGATGGGCGATCACTGAAAAATGAATTTGAGTTCTGTCATGATTAGACTATGATAATAATTATAAAATAATAAGTAAAGCGATGCCTAGAATAAGATAATCGATGTGATTTGTATGATAGGCATGGGGTTGTAAAGAGTTGGAAATGAAATAAACTCTGATATTTTATTAGTAATAGAAATTCCAAGGATGGAATCAGTTGTAAGGATTGAGTCTAAAACTTAATCTGAGGAAAATAATTGTTGGGAGTTTAAAACCTAGAATTGGTTGAAGGGGTATATGATAAGGTATACACTAAGTTAAGTATCTATATAGTATATAGGTGCAGAAAACATGATGTGGAAGAATTACCCTCATATTTTTGAGTTACCTTATATTGAAATTTCGGGGACGAAATTATTATAAGAGGGGAAGAATGTAGCGACCCGAAATATTTTAATACGAATAAATGGAATTATTTGCTGTAATTGTAAATTTCTAGGGGATTGAATTAAATCATTATATGATGGCTTGGTTTAATTAATCATGCGTTGAAATAATTAAAGAAATTTAAGGAAGGTTCAATTAATGGGTTAATTAAATTAATGAACCAACCTAGGTTGTGTGTAGTATCAAAGTTTGATAGGGTAAATGAGCTATGTGATATTTAATTAAATAGCTAGCAAGTTAAGCTAGATATGTAAATTAATTAATATGGTTATTAATTAATGAGATTTTGTAAACATTAATAATGTTGTATTTATTTCCATTTGGAAAGTTATTGATAGTGGGGTATTAATATTTCATATTTCCACTAGAAATTTAATTTGGGCAACCCAAAGCTTAGTTGCAATGTAAGTAACAATTGGGCCACCCATTTGTTTAATTAACAAAACAAATAGCTGCCCTGCCCAAGAGTAATAACATAACCCGGTGGAAAAGTAAGAGTGCCACTCATTTAGGGACAAAACCTCAGAAAAAGCAGGGCACGCGCAGTTTGTGCAAAGCTCAAGGAATCAGTGCTGAGAAAAGAAGGAACAAGTCAGGCATAGGGGAGGCTATAGGGTCCAACTCCTCAGAGTTGTCTAAGGCTGAGAGAGTTTTGTATAACCTCAGTCATTCCCTCATTTCCCCTTCGCGTTCATTTAGGATAAGAGAGATATTGAGCTTGAGAAGTAAATGCAAACTTCAGAGGAGTTCATGTTTTTCGGAGAAGGCAGAATCTGAATGTAAATCATCTGTCAAAGATTGAAGGCAAGCGTTTTAGGGCTTGCGGATGCAGTAATTGGAATTGTATGAGCGTTAGTGATGGAACGCAGGACTTCAGACTGGTAGCGTAAGTCAATGCGCGTATCAGGCAAGTCTTTCAATGATATTTGTTATCCCTGCAAGTTTTTCAGTGTTATGTTTTGATATGCATAAACTATTAAATGTGCACTCATGTTATGTGCTAACTGATTGTAAATGTGTCTGTGTACAATCATATGCTGTTAATAGCTATTATATATAATTAATGCTATGAATCGAATGTGTTATATGAGTTATATAACATGGTAACATTGACATGCATGGTAAGCATGGGTAGATTTTATAAATGCAACGCATGATAAGCATGATGCCTATGTAAATGCCAAGCATGGAGCATAAAGCATAAATTAAATGTAACCTACGTGTTATGTGTTAGCTGTTGGACTTGCTGAGCCGTCGTGGTCAATCTTGTTTAAATTAACATTTTCAGCGAAGTAAATGAAGAAATTCTTGAAGGCGTTGGATATACGGTATGTTGAATAGGAAACTCAGGTTGCTGTAATGGAAAACAGTTTGTTGCATTGGCTTTACTGATCTGTGGTCATGATCGTAGAGTGAGCCTCATCAATCGTAGAGTGAGTCTCAGCGATCGTAGAGTGAGCCTCAGCGATCGTAGAGTGAGTCTCAGCCGATCGTAGAGTGCTTGGTCGTAAAGTAGCAAATCGTTGAGTAACTTCACTGTGGGATCGTAGAGTGAAATTCCACTGTACAAGTTTTCTGCAAGCGTAAACTGCCAAGCCAGACGATCGTAGAGTGACTTCACAAGCGATGTCAGCATATCTTACAGTTGACTGTTTTGATAATCTAGTTGCTGAATCATATATTTAGCTCACTGAATTATAAAGAATAACTTATAGAGGTAAAGATCATATATTAAATTATAATGTATATGATCTAGAGATGTAAAAGAGCGATGTAAAGATTGCGATTTTGGGAATAGAAGATTTTTGAAAGTTAATTAAGTTTATCAATTAATATATTGAGTTTTAACAGCATTAAATTTTATCTTTTATGTAATGTTGTGTATAATAATGAGAAGGTTGTTCGTGTAACGACTTAAACTCAGGATTGAGATTACTTTTGACGGACCAGATCTGGGGTTATTAGAGACGGATTTTGGGGCTGTTTCAGACTATTCCCAAGGCACTAAGCAAAACAAATGGATAGTTTACTTAGCTTTTTGGCGGTGGTTGCGTTTCGAAGGGATGGATACATACATATATATAATTAATTTTCTAAAAATTAAATATGCATACCGGCCGATAATACTAAAATACAAATAATTTACGTGTCATTAGCCCGCTACACTTTGTCATATACACCTACACCTTTACTAAAAAATCACCTGTTTCTTTCATAGTTTCATAGTACTACTACTACTATTGGGAGTAGTTTTTAATTGTATTAATCACCCACTTGAACTTTGGGACCATGAACTTGCTTTAGGAGGAGTAGTTTAGTGGGAGACAAACTAATTGTCATGTAGTGTTAGCTTGATATGGTTTTACTATTCCAATTAATGTGCTTATAAATACATATAAAACCAATTTCAATATATATATATATATATATATATATATATATATATAGATGATCCATATCTAAAGTTGGATAAGATCCTTTAATTATTCAAAGTTGGAGGAGCCCACATTCGACTGTTGATTTGTAGATCTAAAAGAGGAGAATAAAGCCGTTCGTATAAAAGTTATTAGGATGTTCACAAATTGTTATGCAGAGCCTGACCCACGTAAGATATTACCTTATACCTCATAACAGTCATGCGAATTGCATAATTTTTTCTACCGTATAACTGTTATGCGATGCCAAAAATATCAACCGTATAATTGTTATGTAGATTGCACTTTGCCAAAATACATGCCGCATAATAATTATGTGGATGTCTGTTTTTTACTAATCGCCAACAGGCAGGCAAACACAGATTAACTCATATATAACTTTCTCTCATATCCACCTCTCTAATCAAACACATATTAACTCACATAGAACTCTCTCTCATCTCCACCTTTCTAGCTATCTAAATCTCCTTCTCTGATTCACACGTTGGGCAAAACATCAAGGTTGAAATATTTGATCAGCTTACCTTTGAAGCTTACTCTCTAAGATCCACTTGAAATTTCACAATTCCTCTTAGTATCAAGTAAGTTATTACTCTGAGTAGTAAATTTGGTATGAATGTAAACACACACACACACACACACACACAATATATATATATAGAGAGAAAAGATCAAGTGCATACCCTCTTATTTTACATACCAAGCATATCTCCTTTAGCGACGAAATAGGCGACGGTTTGGTCCGTCGCCATAGGTTCGGTCCGTCGCTATATGTTTGTCCGTCGTTATATGTTGTCCGTCGCTAAACCTTTTAGCAACGGACCGAACTTATGGCGACGGACCAAACTGTCGTCCTGTCCGTTGCTAAAATGGGTATGCTTGGTATGTAAAATAAGGGAGTATGCACTTGATCATTTCTCTCTCTTTCTCTTTCTCTTTCTATATATATATATATATATGTTAGTGCATAGTTGTGTTTAAGTATATTTTGATTTAATGATGACTACTGTAAAGATAATTATGACAAACTTAATGTAAATTTGTAATCAAAATTGAAAACAAGTAATATTGTGAAGTTCATCAGAGATAATCATTGTAAAAGGACTTAGGGATCCAATAATGTTAGGTTAATCCATTTGATAGAGATAGAACTTGTAACCGACTAGAAAATCAAAGTTTGTAGATCAAAGACATTGAATAGAGTTTGGATGAGTTCGGGCAACAGATCAGATAAAGAAGAAGATATTGAATAGAGGATGAGTTTGAAAAACATATCAGATAAATGAGAAGACATTGATGTGAGTTTGGATGAGTTCAAACCACAGATCAGATAAAGAAAAAGAGGTCGAATCGAAGATCGGATAAAGAACAAATAAGTTCGAAAAAGAGATCAAAAATGAGTTCAGACAACATATCATATATAAATTCGGACAAAATATCGGATAAATATCAGATAAAGAGGTCGAATCAGACATTTGATAAGTTTGAATAAAGAAATTGAATAAAAGTCTGAAAGGCTGAGTCTTAGTTACTCTGAGATCGTAAAATGAACTACGTATATGACAAAGTCATCAAACATAATGCAAAGGACTGAGAGATCGCAGAGTGAATAGAAGGACATAATTAAAACAAAGAATGACTCTAGATAGTCAAATCAAAGAATGACTCTAGACAGCCAAAACATAAAGTCAGTTGATATCGTAGAGTGAACTACCTGAAGCTTGACTCTACGATCCCTGACCATCATATCCTAGAGTACAACCTAAAAAGTTACCGTTGGACATGAAAGCTTCCTCAACACACAACTATTGAAGATCCTGAGAGTGTGTTGACAAAAATAGAATGGTCTAATCAAGCCGCAATTCTAACAGTTATATTTGATAAAAATAATATGCCACAACACTCAGAGAAGTTTGACATATATTGACATTCAGAATGGCTACAACATGTTGACATTTAACTTTGGAGGCTTTGATATAGGACTTTCTAACGGCCAAATTTTCAAATAAAAATCTATAAATAGAGTTCTGCCTTTAAACATAAAGGTTATCGTGTGATTGTATAAAGTGCATCAAGAAAAAAAAGATCGAACAACGAGAAAATAAAGATTGATTAAAGCTTTACAAGAGTCTGAAGCACAACATACTACGATTCTGATCTTGATACTGAAGCTACTTTATGATCCAAAAATCACACTAAGATTTATGTGACTACAATCACTACTGCTAAGCCATTTACAGAAGAGCTTAAAGATCCTTAGTAGCACCCCAAACTCATCTAAAGGGACATTAAAAAGTCGAGACAGAGATCTCATTTGATCCTAAGTGGGTTAGCTCTAGAGGAAGATTAAAAGCTGAGACAGAGATCTCGCCTGATCTTAAGTGGGTTAGCTCTAGAGGGAGATTAAAAAGTCGAGACAGAAATCGCGCCTGATCCTAAGTGGGTCAGCTCCAGAGGGAGATTGTAAAAGTTACGATAGAGTGCTCGTCTGATTCTGTGGAAATCAGTTCTCTAGTGGGAGTTTGTAATTGGTTCAGTAGAACCTTATCCTATAGTGGATGATCATTGCTCATTAAAGTGAAAGAGAGGACTAGGAGTAGTTTGCACTCTGAACCTCTTAAAACCTTGTCTCATTTATCTGTTTACCATAAACTGTTATAAACTGTCATAACTTCCATATAAACTGAAATATAACTTGAGGTTTATTTTCACATTGAATTATAAATTCGAAGTTGTAGACTTCAATGATTTTTGAAGGAATTTTATAAACAAATTAATATTCCGCTGCACATAACAAATAAGTTATCTGCTAAAATTATATGGTAAATAATTTAAAAGTAAAAATTTATAAAAGAATCTATTCAACCCCCTTTCTAGATCTATTTGTACCATCTGGGTATATATATATATAGGTAGAGTTAGATCCAACATTAGATTTGGATGTGCATCTAATGGTTTGTGCGATGGAAGTTTTTCATATTGGTTAATAATGTCAAAAATTAATTATATAATTGTTAAGATAATTTATAATTGGCTTTGGAGGTATATTATAATGAATGTGATTAAATTGTAATATTTTATGATAATTTAAATAGTAATGAATTTTGTAGATAAATTATATTATTTTATTAAGTTAGGAGATATATTACAATACATATGATAAATTGTACCATTTTTGGGAAATATATTGGGATGAATGGTATTAGGAAATTATGGTATTTTATTGATATATATATTGTGATTATTAATTAATAATGGGAAAAATTATGATGAATATTTTAATAACATTGGATAATTTTAGTAATTAAAATAATATTTATTTGATAAATTGTATACTGGTGGTTATATAACTTGTATATATTGATAGTTGGATGGTTGAATAGTTTGTATATTATTAATTTAAATATATAATGATATTTAATCCTGGACCACACGATAATTATGTACTTTGGGATCGAAGGCAACACTGTTTTAAGAAAGTATAGAACAATGAGGATGATAACACGAGTAGATTGTATATTGCTAAGGGTGAAAAATCACTTGGCGTGTTTAAGTTAACCCAAGCCCAAAATGGTTTGTTAGAAGACTGGGGACTTGGGGTTTTTAATAAACTTAAGATAATAAATAAGATGTTTGTGCATTTAGTCACCGCATTAGTAGAATGATGGAGGAGTGAGAAGAACAAATTTTATTTTCCAATCAGCAAGATGACTATCATGTTAGAAGACGTGTTTTATATCTCAGGCCTACTTGTCATAGGAAAGTCTATTATCTGTGGTCTTTATGCACGACCAGAGTAGGAGCTTTCTAAACCCTACGAATTATTTTAATTTGTATAACCGGGGGATAAAGCGTACGAGGTATAAGAAGTTCATAGTTAACAATTAGATTTGGGGAGTTATCCCGTCGTGTTAGTCCACGACTTGTTAGGATATACACCAAGGCATATCTTTTGTATGTATTAGAAGGATTTTATTTGTAAATCCAAGCCAGAACATATGTTATGCTCGATGTTTGCTATTTTTAGATGACGCCACAAAAATTGTTGAGTACACATGGGGTGCTACCGTATTGGCCTGCCTATACCACAACTTGCACAAAGTAACAAGGATTGGTGCAAGTACAGTGTGTTACCCTATTACAGGTAATTTAAAATATAATTACATTAAAATCATGTCAAGCGATGTTACCAATGCCAGGCACACGGTAATGTGATTCACGCGCCTCCTAATGAACTGCACTGTATGACTTCCCCTTGGCCTTTCTCCATGTGGGGTATGGATGTAATCAGACCCGTGGAGCTGAAAGCAAGCAATGGCCACCGGTTCATCTTCGTCATGATTGATTATTTCACCAAATGGGTGGAAACAGCTTCTTTCCCCAAAGTAACACAGGAAATCATAGTCAGTTTCATCAGGAACAATGTCATTTATCAGTACGGACAACCCAAAATCTTGGTGTCCGACAATGCCAAGAATCTGAACAACGCCCTTATGTAGGAGTTATGCGACCAATTCAAGATCAAACATCTCAATTCCGTCATTTATAGGCCCAAAATGAATGGGGTCGTGGAGGCTGCGAATAAGAATATAAAGAGGATTATGGCAAGAATGTTCGCCAATCATCGGGGATGGCCAGATTTGCTGCCCCTCACACTGTTTACATATCGGACATCAGTTTGTACGTCTATAGGGGCAACCCCTTACACCTTGGTATATGGGATGTAGACTGTTTTGCCAGTTGAGATGGAGATGGCGTCCCTCCGAATTTTGCTCGATGCTCGAATTGACGAGGAGGACTGGATGCAAAATCGGTACGACCAATTAGCCCTGATAGATGAAAGGAGGGTGGATGCTATATTATACGGTCAGTTGTATCAGCAACGCATCTCTCGATCGTACGACAAAAAGATACGATCCCGAAAGTTCAAAAAAAATGACTTAGTAATGAAGAAGGTCATACCCTGTCAAGACGAAACGAGAGGAAAGTTCACTCCAAATTGGGAAGGACCCTTTGTGATTAAGAAAGTCCTATCTGGAGGGGCCCTCATCTTACAAGAAATGGACGGCGAGGTGTTTCCGCAGCCCCTAAATTCTGACTCGGTGAAACGGTTCTATGCTTAAAAAAAAAAAAAACCTCTCTCTCTTCTCTATCTCCCCTTGCAACTCGAACTACGTAGGACTTGATTTCTTGACCTTGTGAGAGTACGTAAGAAGCCATCATGGCGCAATCTGTTCTCTACAAAATAATAAATCTTGTCCCTATATGAAACCCATTCCCAAAAGCCCAGAAAACCTCCTTTAATAAAATACCTTCAAGATTTTACCAAAACCAGTCATATAATCAACCCAAAATTCGAGACCTACTCCGATGAAATCAGAAGGTTGTGCGGCGATATCGGTTGAATCCCAATCAAGACTTGAGAAAAGAAAGAAGACAATATATCAAAATCGTAATCAGCTGGATAAAATGATGATCCAATGGAGGGCGACGATACATCAAAAAAGGAAATGACTAAACCATAAATATTTCTCTATATATACAAAATATTTTGATTATAAAGTCTATCTTTTAAATAATGATGAAACTGACATAGTCTATGCAGGGAGTAAAATAATCTACAGATCAGAAACCAACTGAAGCAGGAGAGAAAAAATAGCCGATGAATCATAAACCTCGGGCTCGCCTGCAATCTGCTGCCCCATCATGTTAATCCGGGCCAAAAGAGCAGCAACACTACTGACAGTCGCAAAATGGGCCTCCATAATAACTCTGACCTGCTCTGTGATGTTATCTCTGGCAGAAAGGGTGGCATCCCAAGCTAGTACAGCAACATCCCGCTCGGCGTGGGCGATATCCCTCTCAATCTCAATAGCACTTAATGCTGACCGAAGCCTGGTACCCTCAATCACCAGTCTCTGGATACGATCCGCCGAATTAGAGCAAGAGACATGTACCGAAGAAGGAATGTCCTCAATATCATATCTGGGCGCTAATTCTGAAAACTCCAGGGGGATAACTGCTTCTGAACTAGTCTCATTTGGGAAAAACCCTCGAGAACCATCCAACACCTCAATCTGGTTAAAATCAACAATCTCAGGATCTCCCCACAACCATCACAGATAATCGGGTGTCTGACCAAGATGACTGTCCCTAAACTCGACCGAGACCCTGTGAGACCAAAGATCATATACCCTCAGCATCTCCCTCTCTGTCTGAAGTGATATAAGAAATTGGTAGTCAGTTGCACCCACAAAAAGATGAAGCTCCTGCATCTGGTTAAACTGCCCCATAACAGCCAAGGGATGATAAGTCATCACCCCTCTCAAACCGAGAAGAGGGAGGAAATCCAAAGGGGGCACATGAGTCAAGAAGCTCATAAAGGAGCAATAACCCGAGTAGATCAAGAGATGAAAGGGCTCCTCAATGGCTGATAAGAACTCACTCCACGAAACCGCATCAGTGCATCGCTGAAGGCGGAATGAGAACTGCATGACCAATCTGTGGCTGAAGCAAAACCCGTGTCGACGGAACTGCCCGATGGGCCTAAGGTGGCTCATAAACCATATGTATAATAAAGTGGAGCTTCCTCTGAATATTCTGTCTGGGAATCATTGGTTGTCCAATTCACGCAAATGGTCAGAGAATATTCTTACCACGTACACGTGGTTATGTTTATCATCGTAGAGAGAAGATAAAATTCGTGCGAAAGACACAAATACCCTCACCACAACATCATTGTTTATAGGCTAGAAATTAAGGCCATGAATGACACAATGGCCATGTGGATGCCATATGAGCCGTATGAGATTGAACTGGGCCATAGTACGAACAAATCATTTTCAAGAGAATGTCAAGAATTCTGTTCATATAGTTCGATGTTGTGGATTTCCAAATACCGAATAGGACTTTACATCAATTTGGCGATCTATAAGATATACCTATGTCGGCTAAGAACATGGAAGTCCTACGTGCTCCACATATAAATATTGAAGTAATAGACTTTATAGTCTTGAGACGACCATGTATATATCTTTGGAATTAGTGACAAGATCTATTGGTCATCATAGTAGTGGCTACCAAAGAGGTTATCCTTATATCACAATACTTATAGTGGTATAAGAGGATAACCAGACTTAGAATTCAACGTCCGCTTCTTGTGCAATACGAGAGATATGCTGCACGTGAACTTTTTCCATAATACAAGGCCATGAACTTAGTAAGTTTATCATTCAATTTATCATTTTAATTAGTTATATTATCTAAACAAAAAGTTATTGATAATTTTGTGTTATTCTTTTTTCTAGATTCACTATGCGATGGACTTTGTAGGAAAAATATTACAAGTTCCTCCTGTGTACGAGGATAAGGCTATTTTCTTGAATTGGTACAACAAAACTGTGGAGTTTGACCAACAAATAAGTAAGAACTTTGATGATCAAGCTACATATGCCTACATAACTCTATAGCAACTGCCAGTGCCTCCCAAAGTAAATCAGCCATGAGCTTGTATTTTCATAAATGGAGCCAAACTTTCAATCTCCATGTCAACATGATCCTCTAGTGATGATGGATGAAAAAATACACACCGTATACGTATGGCACATCCTTTTCTCATGAAACGTATATGAAGCGGGTCATGCAACTTAGTCTAACCTTAGAAGAGACCTCGCTGAGCTAAGAACCACTAAAGGAGCAGCCAAGACCAGGATAATATACTGAGCTCCCTTTTTTCCCAAGTGTTGATCATAATTCAAAGTGGAAGTACGATCCATTGTGACTTCTAAAGCGGGAAAAGATTTAATGGATTAACCGCAACATGTTTTTCGAGAATGTAGATGAAAGGCTCTATCCAATAGTACATTCGGAGGATGTATACAGATTGACGTACAATTTGGTCTATACTTTACGACCAAGACATGATGTGTACGATTAGATTATCGATGTTTACCTTAACTTACTGATGTTAAGGGAGCGAGATCTTCAAAACGATTACATTGAGCGATACAATTTCTTTTTCATACCGTGCGACTTATTTCAGTTATTGTCATTGTGGTGGTCGAACTACATTTCCTTAAAATCCAATTATAAAGGGAGTTGCAACATAGATCCTATCGTGCCTTATTTTGCAAATCAAGGGGATCAGTGCAATTTTACAGATAGCGAAATAACCTTCCTTTCTAGTGCATTTAACAAATCATTTTTTCTTTTTGTGGTCCTTATAAAACAATGAAAAGTTATCCTCATTGATCCAGCTTTTGACGACAATAAAGGATGATGACCACAAGATATATGATGAAGATAACATATGTGGTAAGTAAATTGATGTATTACATTATTTATTTGAGTTCTTAATAGATAATATGTCATGTAGTAACCATATTTCTTTTTATATGTTGCGAAATATATTATCAATACTTTAAGTGTATATAGACCGGATAATAATTTTTTAAATAAGCCTATGTCCATAGAAATCATGAAAGATCGCTTGAAGTAAAAGAATGGCTTGGATTGCAGCATCTATATTATGAAATATTGTGACTTCACGATTTATGGAAAGAGTCTAGCTGTCTTGGATTGCAATCTTGAAGATGCAATACTATTTAGATATAGGATAGCTAATGATATTTGAAAAAATAAATCTCATGATATGACATTTGGTGAATATAGAACAAAAGTTCAATTGTAATTTAATTTTATGGGATTTATATGACAATTATTGTAATTTATTTGATTATATCACAAAACTTAATAAGTTGTTGTAAATAATTTACAGGTTCATATTTATATACATTTGATTTTTTGATTCATTTACTTGGGTTGTTGAAGGTTATGAAAGAAAATTTGTGTCGTTTGATATTTTTAACAAGTATTTGCTTGTAAAAAAATTTGATATGCTTATTTATTTTGTGCGGATAAAAAGAAAACAGGCTTAATGTTCTGCCTTATTTTTCCTTCTACCCCATAACTGTTGTGCGGTAGGTAGAAAAGTAAGGCACACAACTGTTATGCGGATACCTACTGCATAACTGTTATGTGGATACCTACCGCACAACAGTTATGCGATAAGAGGAAAAATAAGACAGAACATTATGCCTTTTTCCTTACTTATCCGCACAACAGTTGTGCGGTAGGAGGAAAATAAGGCAAAATGTGCGGTAAGAGGAAACACTTTTTCCTCCTACATCATAATTGTTATGATGAGCAAATTCTATATTTAATTTAATTTAATTTAAGCAACCATAAATTTAATTACCAAATACGTGTCATCTATTTTTAAATGATAATAATTTTACTTAATTTAAAATACAAACTAATTCAGAAATTAAATACACTACGATATGCCAATTAAATAAAGCAACTGCATTTTAAATTTTCAAACGTAAATGGTACGATGCATTTGTTGGTGAGAATACTCCAGCATTGCGCAGCATGATCATATATCCTATAGTTATGTTCTTAGATAGTAGTGTGTTAGGCAGCCCATTAATTGTTACATAACCACTTATTGAATTTGTTAATAGCCATTACAAACCATTGATACATGTGACAATATGTGCCGCATCAAACTTTAGTTATTTCATTTTATTTTTTTAGATTTTGATAATTTTTAAGAGCTTTAGAGAAGTATTTCTTTGTACTGTTATGGTCCGATTTGAATTTTGTTGATTCATAACTACAACCTTTATCAATCATTAATTAAGCATATATACCAAATTTAACAATAAAATTGTCAGTTTAATTTTACAATATGTTAAAAATATTTAAGTAATTTAAAAATTTTGAAAAATCACCAATGGTTTAAGATTGCATCTTCCCATTTTTTTGGAAAAAAAAATCATAACTCGTGAATGGATGGCTCAATGAATTCAAACTAATGAGACATTTCAACTGAAAATAAAACAATAAAAACAATTACAAGTACTACAAATAACAAAATATTATAGTCACATTGAATATTAACTATTACAAAATCTCATGGCTCATCTAAACCATATACTTTATAATGATTTCTCTTGTGATGATTTGATAATTTTTCATATAAGGTGCACTTCCTCAATGACTTTTGTGAAGTTGATTGGTTGATTCTACTTTTGAGCTGTGTGCTCTTTTTATGCCATTTTATAATGGAATGTATCAGTTCAAATTAGGCGTAGTCATCAACTTTAACCTCCACGTTGGACCTCTTATCAACTACATCAGGTATTTTGTCTTCGAACCTTATTTGGTTGCTTCCATCTAGTTTGTAGTTTAAAATTATGGTGAAATATCTATTATAATTTTTTGGGATAACGAATTTGTAACCATAACAAGTATTACGCCCAGCGTTGGTCAACTCGAGAAATTTTTGTGTGGTTAATTTAAAGATTTGGTCAACTCAACTTGAAAACGCCTAAACATTTTCTTTGTATAATTTTTTGCTGCAAAAAGTTCTAAGGGTTGTTCAAAAACCAATTTCCTCCTCCTATTCGTGGTAATATAATCGTAATCCTTCTCCTTAATGTACTGTTTATCAAGTGTTTCTTGAGAATTGACGACAAAGTCCTTAAGACGCGTTGTTGTAACGCCCCCAAATTCATATACTTGTACCTCGAATCTGGTGCTTCACGATCCAACTCATACAACATTCTACTAACATCTAAATGCAGAATAATAGAAATATTTACATTGAGATAACATAAATATTTGCGTCCCAAGTCTCGCAATCGTTACTAATGCATGACATCACATAAGATAACAAGTACTACATAAGTCTTGATACAACACTGAATGAAATTAACTACTACATCTTAATAAGGCTATACAGCAACTTTGCCTTTGCCTTTATCTTTTCCTGAGCCGGTACCTTGTTCAGACTTAACTGTAATATTTAAAGGAAGCAAGGGTGAGTAACGAGTTTGCTCAAGAAGTATAAAAATAATAAAAATAAGTGTGCACATGTGGGGATTCATATATCAAGGTGTATAACAATAATTAAGAGCTTAGGAATTGAGTAAATGAATTGTGAACAATGTAAGTGTCAAAAGTTCCAATTCTGATCATTTCTTTTACTGAGGAGTCATTATGGACTGAAGGATATATATGAAATCAAGAAATTGTGATATTTTCAGATAATTAAATAAATCATACTGAGTAGTCACTATGGACCGTGAACACATGCTTGAATTAACAGTATTTTATTGAAAATTCACAATAATAAACAAGTACAATAGGTGATTAGCCTAAAGTACCCTATGTTATGAATAACACTCAGATATGCTGTTCGCGCGCGAGTCTTTTCCCCGGCGTAAAGTAGTTGTTCATCTCAGCATATTATAAAAGTCCTCACCAAGGCAATTAGTTTTGATAGTTTTCTCAAGAAAATATGATTGATTAACAATTAATCTTATCATTGGTCCAACCGATACAAATGACATAGACATACTTCTCAACACAATTAGAAACAATTGATACGTTCAATGTCCGTAAATAGGGTTTGAATAATCGTCCGAAGATATAATCATGATATTTAGTCAAGTTTCAGGGATAATAATTTAATATTCACAATATAGATAAACATGAATTGATTCATTAATTAATTATAATTGTACGAATTGATAAAAGTACAAGTTAAAGTACTTGCCTATATTATAGACTTTATCGGACTGTAAATCCTTATCCTTTATTATCTTTTAATAATTCACAATACAATGTTCTCACTTTATTTGTTTATGACTTATTATTATATTCTTTGATCACCCTTTATTATTTTACAAATAAAATAATTTAAGTTATTATTTTATTTATTTAATTCTCAATTAGAGTAACACTCACTCTTATTTTAATTATGTTTTATTAGTACACAATTAAACTAATTCTTAATATTACTTTAATTGTTCATCCTTTGATAATTAAAACAATTATTAACATTATTTAATTAATTACTCTTTGTTGATTCACAATTAAAATAATTCTTAATATTATTTTAATTGGTTAGCTCTCATTACTTCACAATTAAAATAAATTAAAATAACCTATAATATTATTTTAATTGCTTATATAATATTAATCAACAATTAAAATAGTCATTTAATATTATTTTAATTTTTTAAGGAAATCATTAAATAATCCTTCACAAATAAAATAATTTTTAGTTATTATTTTATTTGTTTAATTAACTCATAAATAAAATAATTTTAATTATTTTAAAGTATTATTTTATTTATTTAATATTATTTAATCAACTCACAAATAAAATAATTTTAAATCATTATTTTTTTTTGTTTAATGCTATTTTAATTAACTTACATATAAAATAATTTTTAATTATTTTATTTGTTTATTATTATTATTTTTAATTATTATTATTATAATTAAAAAGAAAACCTTTTTTCGGTTAGGTCGGGTCAGGTCGGATCGGTCAACCTAACCTGTTTGACCGGCTCAGTCAACCGGACGAATTGTCCGGCGCTACAGCGCCCTGATTAGTACTGGGGGCCGGTGCTGCAGTGCCCCATGGCAGTAACCTATTTATCATTTCTTTCCAGATTTTGATTTCCTATCCTTTTTGATTCAATCATTCATAACTTGATTATTTTAAATTTAAATAAGCTCCAATCAGTTTTGTAATTTCATAAACTCCTAACCCTTCAACATTCTAATTTTTACACTATTTTTAAAAATATTTATTTAACCAAAATTATTGGTTTTTCAAGCTAGAGTTCTATTTTTATATCTGTTACAAGAAAATTCATCATAAATTTATTTTAGTTCCATTTTTGTTTGTTCCACTTGGA
>OX359279.1:45692924-45933261 GCA_947179155.2 Hedera helix
AATCACATTTAATTCAAAAAGCTAAAATTGGAAAGGGACATTTTAATAATAAAAAACGAAATGGCGGAAATCCCGGCGTCGACAGCTGGCGACTCTGCTGGGGATATTAGAGGACTTAAGCCGCGTTCAAATCTTGATGTTTTTCTATCCTCTAAAAATCTAAAAAATGTGTGTGTGTGCATTACTTGCGATTAATCTACCTTTTGTGCATGTATGAATGAATGTGCGAGTTTTGTGATTGTTTTACGAATGTTTTACGTTAATGTCATCATTTGCATACGGTGAGGTACGATGAATGTATGTTGAGCGGTTCCTCCTCCTGAGGCTAACCCGTCGGATGTGGATTACTGGACTCAAAGGGGCGCTCCCCAGCGAGGCTCAGGAAAAGCATCCACTCAGATCCAATCTAATTGAAAGACCGGATTTATTCCCGTCTAGTATGTTGCGAAGATCTGGGAACCTTCATGCCGAAAAGCCCGCGAGAGTAACTTAGGGTAGGTCAGCCTCAGATAAACCCAACGCGCGGGAAGTCTCTTCATACCCTATCACGTTTTACGTACATGATGTCGTACTTCAGTTAATCATTTTTTATCTCTCATCCTGTCAATTAGAATCACTGACCTATTGTTTTGCAGGGAAGAGTTGATGAGGCACAATGATTGGCATTACGATCCAAGTACCTCATTGTTAAAATTAAAAATAAATAAATATATGCATATATATATATATATATATATATATATATATATATATATATATATATATATATATATATAAAAGAAAAAACAAAAAACAAAAAAACAAAAAACAAAAAAAAATAAAAAAATAATAATAAATAAATTAAAAAAAAAAAAAAAAAACTGCTAACACTGTTTTGTAGGGAAAGATCAAAAACTCATAAAACATGAAAATATTGCTTTAGCATGCCTCTGTTTTTCTATGTCCCAAAGTTTAACTTCGATTGTTTTGTTTGTAGGTTGCTCCCCGAGCCGCGTACGGTTTCATAAAAAATAATTAAAAAAAAAAAAAAAAAAGTGTTAACACTGTTTTGCAGGGAAAATATTAAAGTACTCATAACATGGAAATATCGCTTTTGCATGCATCCGTTTCTTCCATTTCTCAAAACTAAAATTCAAATTGTTTTGTTTGCAGATTATTCTCTAAGCCTGCCTACGATCTAAACGAATCTGAACTTCACCGAGCAGAATGGCTGAGAATCCCACTCCGGATTTGGTTCCCATTTATCAGGAAGAATTTGAAAATTGCAAGAGGCCTAACTAAAATGACCATGTTATTGAAGCAACAGTGCAAGCTGAATCCGGGACCGCAACCCAATGCTCCGCCTGAGTCATCATCATAGGGGGAGAACGAGATCTCTTCTAGGAAATCCATATGACCGGAGAAGATCAAGGCAGATCGAAAGGGCTGGGAAAGCAAAGTGATGAAGTTACGAGACAATCCCTCTAGTGGAGCTTTGAGTTCGCTTGGGAAAAAAATGTGAACCCTAAAAGGGAGGGTCGAGCAATATCTATAAGAGATCGAAAGTTCACCCCTTTAAGCAAATCAAAGGCAGAAATACAGTATCTTCTGATCAGCCAAGGAAAGATTAGGGAGTTGCTGCCTCCTACAGACCCCAAGACTAAAAGAGACGATCCTGCACAAAGATGCATTCCAACTCACTGGGGCATGATACGAAAGAATGTTGGGCGTTGCGGAATAAAATCCAAAATGTTATCGAAAGTGGAGAGCTAAAAAATGGCAAGCAATGTTGAGGCCACCAATATGGGGAAAATAACATGAAATTGAAGAATCTAACATACCCAACAGAGAGGAAAGGTTCAGATGAAGTGATGGATATGGTCACCAACCGCAACGAGATACGAGACTGATCTCTCATAATCCAAGGAATGGCAAAAGAAACTAGAGGTGCCCCGACGAAAATAGCAGTATCCGAGCCTGAATGCCCTGCTGTGAACTGGAAAGTTATCCCCTGGAAGTAAGGGAAGGGATCAAAATGTACCTCAGAAGGTGGGTCAGTCCTGCCAAAGAACCATACACTGGGTCTGCCAAAACGAGCGATTAAAATGTTGAAAATGCCTTATGAGAAGAAGAGGTAGTCGAGTTCAGAAAATGGGACGCCTTAAAGAAGAAGTTGCGAGAAAGTTGGAGGAGGACATTCAGTCAAAAATAAAAATAAAAAAATCAAGTACTTACTCCTTCCATCGACGGGACTAGCATGGACGTCCCAAAGAATTGCGACAAACTGACTGGTGATCAAGTTATGACAATCACTGAAGATATTTCTCAAACATGGGAGTAACCTCTATCGAAGGGAGCATGACCATCGACAAATGGATTGACGAGCTCAAAAAAAAAAAAAAAAAAAAAAAGAGACGACAAAAAGAAAAAAAGCAATCTTGTGTGCTATTAAGCCTGAACTACGAAAGACCTGATCTCCTCTTCCTATAGGAGTACGTAGGCAGCCACTTTGGCGCGGTCTAATCCTTATAAAAATGTATATAACCCTTCGATAGTTTTGCAATTAACGATCAATGACTCAGATGACCTGTTCTCCTGTCAACCCATCGGAGTACACTTCCAACCTGATCAACGGCAAATGATTCTTGGGTTCTCAGCATCTCATCAGCCCACCTGTCAAAGACACCACGAAGCAATGACCTTGACAACAATCAGGACTGGGGCAATTTTGAAATCGATGACGACTCGACACTGGGGCAGTCATCAACCATCCATGGAAAGATAGTACACAAATCAACATCTATGGTACGATCTCGTGAGCGTACGACAACATCATCAGAGATGTACTATCAATTGGTCTTTTTCCATTCAGAGCTCTTTCAGAATACGATGACCCTCAGGTAAGATACAACTCGTTTCATTTCTTTATTTCTTTCCTGTCTCCATGTACATATATTATGACTGTATATAGTCTAACTCTAACATTACTTTTGGAAAAAGAGAAAATTTTATTTGACTTGTTAGGAATCGAATTAATCCTAAGAAGCATCCGTGGAGCAGACTCGTGAGTATGATTAGACGATTAAAACTGATCAACCTATTAAAACTGCACAAAGAGCTGATTTCGAAGTGTTGTTCGAAGCAGAATCAACCTCATAGGCAAGTCTGCACTTTGCGTTTGCGCCGACTTTCAGATGTGGGGTATAAAGCTATGACGATAATGATGACGATTGATGCGGAGTCGAAAAGTAAATAAAAGTGAATCAAATGCCTCGAATCGTGGCCTGAATTATTCGAGCAATTAAGCCTGAGGGGTGTCTTTACGCCTGGCGCCTTAAAGTCATCTGATTTGGGAGTCGCCGGCCCAACGCTCGTTACATGGGTAATTCAGAGCCTAAGAAAACGAGCATTACGACTGCAGAGACCTGAGCAGATTCGAATCGTGGCAGAGGTTATTCGAGTAATTAAGCCTGAAGGGTGTCTCTACACCTGGTGCCCTAAAGTCGTCCGATTTGGGAGTTACCGGCCCAACGCTCGCTACATGGGTAACTCAAGCCTAAGAAAACGAATCTTGCACAGAGTCAAACGAGAAATGAATGTGGTAAATCACCTAACTTGTATCGAAGCGTGGCCTCTGTTACTCGAGCAAGTAAACCCGAAGGGGTGTCTTTACACCTAATGCCCTAAAGCCGCCTGGTTTGGGAGTCATTGGTCCAAAGCTCGTTAAATGGGTAAGTCTGAATAGCCTAAGAAAACGAGACAAGTTAAGTGGACGCGAAAAGGAAAAGGCGGAGTCGAAAAAAAAAAGAAAAAGAAAAATTTTCGACCAGAGAAAAGAAGGAAGCTCATCTAAAGTCACGGAAAAGAGGCCCCTAAATGAAGGATGCATCGTACAGTGCACTTGCCATATGACGTAAATCCTGCGAAGAACGATATCAAGAATGAAGACGGAATACCTTTGATAAAGGAAGGTAGTTTTTGAATTTAATCATACTCACGTATATTGACCATGAATGCTTAAAACTTTTATTACGATTTCATAACTCGTCAAATGAAAAAAAAAAAAAAAAAAAAAAAGAGAAAAAAGAGAAGAAAAAAAAATGAAATCAAGAGTGACTTAACACATTCACAATTCATTCAATGTCAAGTTAATCCACTCACGATTCACGAAAAAAGAGATCCATCTAGATGCTAAGTTTTTACGATAAGACGAAAACATCACAGACATGAGCTAAATTGCATAATCACGAGCATTCCATTTTTGTGCTCTACTGTTGAGATGTTTAGTAATATCGAAGTTAACCCCGCCGACCCGAACGGTCGAGCATTTAGCGTTTGTTACTTGTGCAGGATATGAATCGGTGTGCGTAACTCGGCATGACAAACGAAATGACTTCCCAAACGAATCCTCGACAAAAACATGAGTAAAGGCTGGGGCATCTTAAAGATCATGGAAATGAAAGGGGCACAGGTCTATATCAGACTCCTCATCAACGAACCTTCCTCCACGACCATCAATGGATTTTGACGAACTCAGTCTGATGCACGCTGACATTACCTCGATATTCAAGCGAGCATATACAAGAGCGATATAATCTCGGACGTCAGGACTGATCGATTAAAAGGCGAGGAAGGGCAACATGGTCATCGATCATAGCAAAAAGCCAAATGAACTGCCCCAATCGGATGAGAGTCAAGTGCTATCAATGCATACGATCAAATGACAAGAGGATCACCTAGATATCAACCAAGAGTCTTGGCATAAGAGGAAGTCCCAGCGTCCCAAATTCAAAGACATGACGATTTGAGAACCAGCAGGATGAGGAGTCCGGGATAAGTCAATTGGGCATTCGAAAACGACAAATACAATTCCCCAACAGAGAAACGATTAGGGGCATGCGATTCGACGGACCAACCTTGAAGTCCAAAAAACTGTCCCCCCAAATAAGGAATGACACAACTGAGTGGTCAAAAAGAACGACACGTGAAAAATTGTATCATTTGACTAAACAGGGGTCATTTCCTTCCAAGCATATCTATTGATCCATGCATAACATCTGCGCATCCATGTATATATCAAAATAAACTATACATGAAAGAAAAATCACAGGTACGAGACTGTCGGCGTCGCGAATGCCAGTGCCATTGATCGGAAAGACATGACAGCGGGAAACTTCTACGATCCGATGCACCCAAAATCTATGAAACATCAAGGAATTGCAAAATGACTGTCTGAAGCACCTTCAGCTAATCAACAAGGATCAAAGCTCAAAAGCACTGGCTGTCAAGAGCGATCTACGAGGACAAACCCCAAGAATGACAAGTCAAACCAAAAGAAATGACTGGCAAAAGCGATTTACGAGGACGAATCCCAGGGAGGCCCCACAAACTATTCAGGTACGCTTTCCTTTTAAAATTTCCTCTAGAATTATTGCATTTTTATGATGTACAACACGATGCGAGTCCATTTGGGACAATACACAACGATTCCGGAGACGATACCCGGCAATTATAAAAATGACTCGTCAGTGAAAACCCATGACCAACCCAAAAACTACCAGTCAGATACGATACCTGACCAATTGAAAAACGACCCGTCAGATAATATACCTGACCAATTGAAAAAACGACCCGTCAGATACGATACCTGACCAATTGAAAAACGACCCGTCAGATACGATACCTGACCAATTGAAAAACGACCCGTCAGATACGATACCTGACCAATTGAAAAAACGACCCGTCAGATACGATACCTGACCAATTCAAAACGACCCGTCAGGTACGAGACCTGACCAATTCAAAAACGACCCGTCAGATACGATACCTGACCAATTCAAAACGACCCGTCAGATACGATACCTGACCAAATCAAAAACGACCAGTCAGATACGATACCTGATCAAACCAAAAACGACCAGTCAGATACGATACCTGACCAAACCAAAAGACGACCAGTCAGATACGATACCTGACCAAACCAAAAACGACCAGTCAGATACGATACCTGACCAAACCAAAAACGACCAGTCAGATACGATACCTGACCAACCCAAAAAAAAAAAAAAAAAAAAAAAAAAAAAAAACGAAAACGACCAGTCAGATACGATACCTGACCAATTCAAAACGACCAGTCAGATACGATACCTGACCAATTCAAAAACGACCCGTCAGATACGAGACCTGACCAATTCAAACGACCCGTCAGATACGATACCTGACTAATTGAAAAACGACCCGTCAGATACGATACCTGACCAATTGAAAAAACGACCCGTCAGATACGATACCTGACCAATTGAAAAACGACCCGTCAGATACGATACCTGACCAATTGAAAAATGACCCGTCAGATATGATACCTGACCAATTGAAAAAACGACCCGTCAGATACGAGACCTGACCAATTCAAAACGACCCGTCAGATACGAGACCTGACCAATTCAAAACTACCCGTCAGAAACGATACCTGACCAATTCAAAAACGGCCCGTCAGAGACTATACCTGACCAACCAAAAACGACCCGTCAGAGACGATACCTGACCAACCCAAAACGACCTGTCAGAAACGATACCTGACCATCCCAAAACGACCCGTCAGAGACGATACCTGACCGTCCCAAAAAACGACCCGTCAAAGATGATACCTGACCATCACAAAACCGACCGTCAGAGACGATACCTGACCGTCCCAAAAACGACCCGTCAAAAACGATACCTGACCGTCACAAAAAATGACCCGTCGGAGACGAGACCCGGCAATTACAAGATAACTTGTTAGAGACTAAACCCATACGATCCGTTGGCAAAAGATCCGACGATGACGATACGACCCGTCGGCAAAAGATCCGACGATGACGATACGACCCGTCGGCAAAAGATCCGACGATGACGAGACGACTCGTTGGAGAAAGATCTGACGATGACGAGACGACCCGTTGGAGAAAGATCTGACGATGACGAGACGACCCGTTGGAGAAAGATTCGACGATGACAATGCGATGACCGTTGGGAAAAGATCCGACGATGACCAAAACAATGCGATACGATGTACGATGCGATATGCGATACATCATATGAGAAGCAGTGCGATATGCGATTTCATATGCGATGTAATGACGATTTTGATTTAGTATGATATTGAATTTGATATTTAAATATGCGATATGCGTTAAGCAAGAGAAAAATAGTTTTTGGCGAATATGCGATGCGAGTCCATTTGAGACAGTAACTGGTGATATTGATGTTGCATCATTAATATGTATATGTTGCACAATTGATATATATGTTGCATCATTAATGTGTATATGTTGCATCATCAACACATGTTGCCATCCTCATGCATTGGGTGCCTACTTCTTTATCATGTTCATTTCACTTACCATTCCATAAACATGATAAAGAGGGGCAGCTGTAGACACCCAAGTTTTGTACTTTCTCTACTAACCCTGGCAGGAGGGCAAAATCGTCATTTGACCCGACATGCGGAAAGAAAGGTGGACCCCAGCACAAAGCCACCCCAGCGATTTATGGTCAAAACCGCCACAACGGACAACGAGCATCCGGTCACTTGAGGCAAGGCGAACAGTTGATCCAGAAAGGCCTGAGCTGACCACAAAAGACGACTAATGGCCACTCCGCTTACGATGTTCGGGGGTCTCGCTCCCCGGTGAGCGAGCGGCTGCCCAGCTCGCCGGTGAGCTGGCGGGGGGTGGAAAGGGGGCAGCGCCCCCTGAAAGCCAGGCACAATTATCAAATTCTATGTCAAGTCACAGCCCTCCGAACTAGCCTCCCAGAACAATATGGCACGTTTCCCAGGGATTTTCGGATTGCAAAAATACAGCCTTCCAAAATAATACCGCAGAAATTGGCGAATTAAGACCGCGTGGCACGAAAATCGAGAAAAGCAAGCCAGACAGCCGCGGATGCATCTGCGGCCAAACGATTTTCGAGGTTTCGCACGGCTCGAGGAGACGGCACACGACAGCCGAGGAAACGGCGCAGGCGGCTTGCCGCCCAGCCGCAGATGGATCTGCGGCCAGCCGCAGATGCATCTGCGGCTGCCTGGAAATGCCTATAGAGCGGCCATTTCCACCCGAGAGCAAAGAAGGGAGAAAAAAGTTAGAATTTTGGAGAGAGAAAATCGCGAGGAAGAAGAAGAAGGGGCTCGGGTTGGAGAAAATTTAGGGGAAATCTCACTTTCTTTTGCTAGATAGTTGTATATTCTTGTGGGTTTGATCAATCTTGGAATATAAAGCTTGTTCCGGTGTATTGCAAGGTGAAAATGGGTGTTTGTTTTGAATTTTTCTTGTTTATATAAATGTGATAATATTGTGTTTTGGGTTTGTGTAGTATAGTTGTTGTTGTAATGGTGAATATCCGTGGATTAGGGGTCGTTTAGCGAGGGTTCCATCGGAACGTAATTCCTCCTAACGCCCCGATGACATCCGTACGGTGTTTTTTTTCGCTCGTTGTGGTAATGAGTAATGCGTAGTTTTGATTTGGGTGATATTTGGGTTATGTAGTGCGATATCGAGGTTTAATATTGTTAGATTTGGTTTATTATTGGTTATGTAGCTATTTGGATGATTGTGAGCCTAGGGAGGAGATCCTAGTGGTCGAATCCCGATGATGGACGTTTTGGGTATATGTAATCGTGATATAGGGCCCATGTATGTGTATTTTGTAATATCGGGCCTTAAAACGACACAAAGTCGTGTTAGGGTTAAGGCCCCGTGGTAATAATAAAATATGTGATTGTGGGTGTTTGGGGTTGTCTGGATGGCTCACATGCCCATGGATAGCCCCGACACGTTTTGGGATGTTTGTTTTAATTTACGACACGAAAAACGGTTTTCCAAAATAAGGCAAACGATGAAGATTTTCTAAAAGTGATCAATTTAGGATATTAGATTCACGAGGTTTAAAGGTTAAGTGTTTTGGCAAACTTTAATCCATGATTGATGAATAGGCTTTAGTTGGTTTTAAAACGTCACAAAAAACGATTTTGCAAATAAATAAATGTTTTCATTAAACTTTGTGCATAGGGTTAAAGAGTTCTAGAAGTTGCCCTCGTTTTATTTATATTAACTGTTAGAAGGCAATGTATGGTCTCGATTCCTATTTGACAAAAGTTTAAAACTATTGTTTTCTAAAATGACATCTAAATAAAAAACCCTCAACGCTTTCGAAATTAAAATCAATATTTCTTATAAAAAGCGAAGCCTCGTCATTTGGGTCAAAGAACGTCCAAAACCCTTTCCAGATAAACACTTTTGCCATATAAAATAAAAGCAAACTTGTCATGCAAAACGCACCACAAACGTCCATTTAGGCACACACACACACACACACACACACCTTTTAGGATTTAAAAGGATAAGAAAACATCGAGATTGCGGTAACCGTGTTTCACGGAAGTCGGGGGGTGCCTAACACCTTCCCCTCGCTTAAGCAAGCCCCCGAACTCTATGAATCTCGGTTTGCGGACCAATTAACTCGGAGTCACATATGAGCCAGCGATTACAAAAAAACTAAATTCGGATGAGTTGGTACATCCATTTCAAATATACCAACTGGCGACTCTGGTCAATTGGCTCATACAGAAATCGATCTTTCAAAACCCCGTCGACATTAAGCCGACCCTTTTCAAAATCACATTTAATTCAAAAAGCTAAAATTGGAAAGGGACATTTTAATAATAAAAAACGAAACGGCGGAAATCCCGGCGTCGACACTAGAGTATGCAGGGACGGATATAATATAGCGCCAGCTATGACGATTGTCATAGCCGAGTTTTTGATTTTTTTTTTAATATATATTATTTCTGTAAATAAAAATTTTACAATCATATCATATGGTATTATAAATGTTGTAGTTCATTTGGTTCCATGCATAAATAATTTAATGAATCACGAAAGATTGAAATCAATTACTAATTAGTTTATTTTTATTTTCTATATATATATATATGAATTATTATTTTCAATTGAAAATCATTTGGGCACGTTCTAATGCAATATTGATGACTTACATATTTTTATTTTTTGTGTGAAACATATTTTACATATTGCAGACACATGATATTATTTATGTAATATATATTTTCAAAAATGAAGATTAGAAAAATGTGATTGTGAATATTATTATTCTACTTTTAATATTGAATAATCACTGGTTTAAATGAAAAAGAAATAAAAAATGAATTGATAAATTATGTAGCAAATTTCTTGGATCTACCCCGAGCGTACGTATTTATTGATTGATCTCACATTTAAATGATTTGTAATAAAATATTTTAAATAAATAAAAAATAAAAAATAAAAAAATTACAGTATATTACATATGTAGTTTGAGGTGCAAGTATTATTCTTAAATTTAAGTTGGAAAAATCCATGATGATGGTGGTGGACAGATAAGGAATCGTCCTGGCACGTGACTGAGACTGAGACTGAGGCACAGGCACGCGTGAGTTTTTTAAAAACGGAAAGACAAACGGAGTAGAGTATAGTTATGTAGATAGCTAGCAAACTACTAACAGACAAGCGGCTGAAGCCAGGGCAGCTAAGCTAGTGAGCCAGCCAACTACACATAGATTAGATTAGGACATTAACGGCGTCAAACTGTTAACGGTGACCAGACAGCCGGTTCACGTTCTTCTCTCTCCAAGTAATGGTTTGTTGGATGGATCCGTGTGAGGCTGGGTTCGTGCCTGTATTATACACGCGCGGCGCCGTCTCCTATCGTTCTCTCTGGTTTCACAACGCTTATAACAACAATTTTTAAAATTTATTACGATAATATATTTCATCGTTATAATTTTTTCAAAAAAAAACTATAACACTTAATTTTTTTTATTTTTTTTTGATTACACCGATTAATAATTACATTTTGCATTGTAATTAGTACATATAATACTAATATATATACTCTCTGTTTTTTTTTTTCATTTTCTATTCAAAGGCAAGCAGGGTGGGGCGCAGATCTCTCTCTCTTCCCTTTTTCTTCTTTATTTCAGTCCTTTTGTCTCTGGGAATTAGGGGCGGGCGAAGGCTCGGAATCTCGGTACGCCGAGAACAGCCTTCGCTCTGGCCGGCCGGAACTCCATAATTTCCGATTGAAGAAAGGTATCACTCTCATTCATTCATTCGCCGCTCCTGAATGAAATTAAGAGATAATTTAAGGTTTCTTCAAACTCACAATACAATAATTGAGTTTATTATTAATTAATTAATTAAGATGCGAAAAGAGGAGGATACATGTGGTTAACGTGCAATGTAGGAAAAAAAGAAAGAGAAAGAGAGAGTGAGAAATAGGAGAGAATTTGAGAGAGAGAGAGAGAGAGAAGGCATCGAAGCTTTGTTTGTTTGGAGGTTCTTGCACGGCACAGAAGCCAGCCTCGTAGATCCCTTCACCAATCTCTCTCATTTTTAATTCCCCCTGTTTCTTCTTCTCCTCCTCCGTATCCTTCCCTTTTCTTAAATTCTTCCCCCTCCCCCATCTACAAATGCAAATATATTTCTCTCTCCCTCAGCTTCAAGGAAATTTGCTCTCTGATTTTGTGTCTTAAATCGCTGAAAAAGGTGCGTGCTTTGCCTTGCTGAATTCTTGTTACATCTCATGTTGTTAGCGTTGATCGGCTGCATCTCGAGTTCAAAAGATTTTCCCTTTAAATTATAAAATCTTTAAAACAACTCATACTGTGCGATCGCCTTTCAATTTGGGATTTTTGTGTGTGTCTAGCATGCGTATTGTGTTCCAGCCGATTTCACCTTTCTGGATCCGCTTCAACTCTAGCGTCAATACATGTGTGACATTCTTATGACCTTTTTAGTTTTTCTTTTTGCTTTGAGAAATTCCTATTGCATTTGTATCTGTCAGAATTGACGCAGTTGTTGAGCTTTGAGAAAGATGCGCTCATATATACGAGGAAAAAAACTGATTAAATGCCTACATCCAGTTTCTTCTATTATTGTCGGGGCTGTAATTAAATTCTTAAATGCTCTTAATAGTTCCATAATGAGTACTTCTGTAAACTAAAAATTCCTTCGTATCAGAATTTGGCGGTACTGAATGTTTTTAATTTTAATTTTAAATTACTTCTCTTTCCCTCTCCTGTTTTGTGTATTTCTATCTTTCTGGCCTTTAGTTGAGTGAGCTAGTTTTTCCCTTCTTACCTTATAAATTATTGCTCCAGGAAGCTGCTATTGTTTTGCTGAATTTTAAATTTTAGTTTTTTTTTCCAAAATAAAAAGGGAAAAAGAAATCTTTTCAACCTAATTTCCATGCAGATACTTCTTTTTTGCTGAAACAATCGTCTTTAGTTTACCGCTAGAGTTGGTGTGTGCGTGCAGTGCTGGAAGCCAGGCATGAAACTGTTTTAAGTTTTGGTGTCCTTTTTGAATTTAGGATTTTACGATGCTGTCGGAGATAGTGGACCTGCAGGGCTTGTCTCCGTCATTAATTTTCTCTGAAGAATTACATTTTCCCAATGAGGTATTTTTTAGCCGTACATTCTTTGATTCAATTGGGACTTTTTATGTTATCTTCATCTTTGGTAGCTGATCCTTCTCTTTTTACCCTCGGCAGAGACAGGTTGGGTTCTGGAAGACAGAAAGCATGCCTGACCACCACGGTGAGTAATAGTACCGTGCTTGGACAATGTAGATTAAGACATCTTCTTTTTGGAAATGGATATTTCCATACCCTTTTTTGATATTTCCGCATCTGAGTCCTACTTTTGTTAGTTAAAAAGGTTGCGGGGAATTGATATTTCCACAATCTCTAGTTGCGGAAATGTCAAAAAAGGTTGTGGAAATATCCATTCCCCTTCTTTTTTTGACAATTATGGTTCATTTCAGTGTAGTTCGGTCCCACTTTGGTTTCAAACTTTCAATTTCTTATGACCGTTACTCTTGTACGAGGACACCAGAATTATCTTATGGTGCTAAATTGAAATGGCTTAAAGTGTTGAAATCCTTTGCAGACCCAGAGCAACAAAGTTCAAACTATGATAAATCTGGAAGGGCTCACATTTGACACATAAATGGTGGTTGCAACACCAAAAAAAGAGGGTGTTGTCAGAGGGTTTGAGAAGTTAGTTAACTTGGTCCCTGAGTAAACCTTTGTTCCTCTAATTCGAATTTTTAAGAAGGATAATTAGTGGTTTCTTAGAAAGGAACAAAAGATAATACCCAATGTGAATTTGGACTATGTAAAACCTAATGCTCGAGGAAACGGAACTTTTGTGCTACTCTCCACAAATTGTTAATAACTTGAACATAGTGCATGTACATCAAAATAGACTAATTATATACATAGTAAAAGTATGTTATCTGCGAGCCTTTAGACTATAGTACTAGAGAAGATAAAGTGAAAGAATGAAGTTTACTTGTCCTTTTCAACCATTGTGTAGTATCCGCGTTGAATGTACATAATATATCTGTCATTTACATGAACAATTATCATTAGTCATTGTCATTGCCAATTAAGAAATGTTTAGCAACCATCCTGATGCTGCTTCCATATCAGGTAGGACTTAATCTGGGAATGACACTGAAAAAGTTGATTAACGGATGATGCCAGGAAAACATTGTTAAGGAATTTACACAAGACTATCCTGTTTGTAGTAGTTAAACTGAAAGCGGTTGCTAAATCATTTAATTCAGGAAAATGGTGGAGAAGTAAAGATAATGAGGAAGAATATTCAACTTTTTGGATTTCATGTTTCTCTTTTGGAGAATTTTGTGTGCTTTCGTTATCCACATGCAATAGAAAAGGGGAACTTGAAGCATCGGTAGTGTTGCCTATGTTTGATATCACTAGAATATCTTGGAGGCAGTCAATAGTTGTCATTGTTGCTATACTCCTCGAATCCAATCCAGAAAAGAATTGTTATTATAGAAAGGAAGTGTCCAATTTTGAATAAAAAGAGAAAAGTTTGTGGGTATTCTATAAATAGAGTATTATGTTTAGTTGTTGAAGTGTAGCACAATCAAAAGTCGTTATAATCAAAAGTCATGTAGCATCCTAAGAATTGAGAGGGTGTGAGTGAGTTTTGTGTTTGTGTGAGAGAGAGTTTTTTGCTACTTTTATATTCCGTGCAAAAATGTTTTATTATGGGAGGGAGGGTTTTATAACTTTTAGTCCGTGCAAAAAGTTGTGTTGCGGTATTGTGGAATATCAAGTTTTAGGACATAAAACTTGGGAGGATTATTGTAAGCCTATTATTATTGATATAATGGAGATTCGGAGTTTGACCTGTGGTTTTTTCCTCTAAGGGTTTTTCACGTTAAATCTTGTGTTGTTCTTTTTCTCCTAATTTATGTTGTTTTGTTTGTGGTATCATGAGGGAGGTTAATTGGATCCAAGATAGAGGGGAATTAGTCGTATTTTTATGGCAAATAAAGAGAGTATTGTAGTTTGAAGGAGTTGGATTCGATGTTCGTCATGATGATGATGATGAACAATAGATTTTTCGCTTATGGAAGATTACTGTTGCAACTGCTAGATGATGAAGATGACGGAGATGAGATGATGAAGATCAAGACAATAATGCTGATGATGGTGCTATTGAAGATGATGACGACGATGACGATAACTATGATTATGATGTGGATGATGCAGATGATGCAAAAGATACAGATAACAAGGATAACATAGATGTTGCGGATAATCTGAATGTTGCGTATTATGTGGATAGTGTTGATGTTACTGATTATGCAGATGATGATGGCGACTACGACAACAATAACAGTAATAAAGTTGAAGTATTTGGGAATTTGAGTCGAGAGATGAATTGTTGAGATACTTCGTAAATACTATTCAGACATGAAGTTGAAGTAGTTGGGGATTCGAGTCGAGTGAGAAATTGTTGGGATACTTTTCGAATCTTATCCAGAAAATAATTGCTATTATAGAAAGGAAGTGTTCTATTTTGAATAAAAAGAAAAAAGTTGTGGGCACTCTATAAATTATAAATAGAGTATTATGTTTAGTTGTTGAAATGTAGTACAATCAAAAGTCATTTACCATCCTAAGAGTTGAGAGAGGATGTGAGCGAGGTTTGTGTTTGTGTGAGGAAGAGGGTTTTTGCAACTTTTATATTCCGTGCAAAAAAGTTGTATTATGGGAGGGAGGATTTTACAGCTTTAGTCTGTGTAAAGTTGTGTTGCGGTATTGTGGAATCTCAAGTTTTAGGGTATAAAACTTGGGATGATTATTGTAAGCCTATTATTATTGATATAATGAAGATTCGGAGTTTGACATGTGATTTTTCCCTTTAAGCGTTTTTCACGTTAAATCTTGTGTTGTTCTTCTCTCTTTATTTATATTGTTTAGTTTGCATCGGGTTAATTCCCAATAGTCATCCTGTATAACCTATAAAATCTTGCATAAAACATATACTAGAAGCTGCATTTAATTTTCTATATGCAATCATGTTGCACTTATTTGGTGCAATATGTAGTGTAGATTTTTATATATTTACCACGTGGTGATCCAATTTTTTTCGTCCTATTGGATAAACAAATAATCCGGGTTAAGGTTTTTGCGTATAGTGTAGAACAAGCAATTAAAGGATCACAAGCATAGGATCATATGCAGTTTTTTTTAATGTTATTGTTATGCTCTCAAAGATGATTTACTCCATTTTCTGGACTGTGAAATACCAGAAAACGAGGGGGTGGGGGGGGGGGGGGGGGGTGGGGGGTTGAAATACAAAAAAAAGAAAGAAGCCAAAACACAAAAAATATCATGCAACATATAAACAGTCATACACACTTAAATGGTAAACTTACATGATCATGTCATGCCCTAACTGCAAGTCTTTCTCCTCCACCAAAACAAGTGGTATAAATAGAAGAAAATAACTTTATAATGAAAATTCATTATTCCATATTTGCCATTTTGCTCCCAGAAAAGAAAGAGCATACATGCCAAAACGTCCTCGCAGTTGGTTCTAGTGATGCATCAATTTATGATAAATGGAAGTCTTGAACAATTGATATTCATCGTAGGCGCTTATGAATAATATGATGATCTTTGTTACTTTCTTGTTTTAGGATCGTGTTCATTGGTTCCAAAATAGTTTGACTTGTAAACCTTTTTTTTTTGGGTGGTGGAAATGTCATTAATTTTCTGCTTTTGCTACAATTAGGGAACACTGCAAAAGCTAAAAATTATGTCAGCTGCACCCTCAGTGTTATCCTTTAATGTACGTGGGCAAATATGGAAAGGGGTCTTAACTGATTTATATGCATGAAGAAATGCATGGATGTTTCTTCTGGTGATTTAGTTGTGGCTTTTCTTTTCTTTAACCATTGTTACTGTTGTGTGAATGTTACCTTTATTAGGCTCAAAAGCAAATGGAATGCTACAAACAGCAGGCAGCAATTCAATTGCTTCGTCACCTCTGGCATCACCCCTGGAAAAGCGGATGCTTGTGGATTGTTATATTGGAAAGTATAGTCACCTAACACAAGGGCAGCAAGTTAACCTTAGCTTAGAGAAGCGTGTGATGGGAGCGGAGAGAGCAACCAGCAATTACATGCAGATACCTCTTGACCATGATTCAGGAAAAATATCTAATTTGAATACAAAACCAGTATCATATTTAACAGGAGGGCATAATTCTAATGTTATGGGTCATCAGTATGAGAATGGCCTCTTCTCAAGCTCATTGTCAGAGTTGTTTAGTAGAAAGAGTAAGTCCCGTCTACCTGACCAGCACTTACAGTCACATGTTCATATACCGGTAAAGTTAATATGTTTAATCTGCAAAGTGCTAAACATTTTCCTTTCTACTAATAAATTAAATGTGCAGAGTCAGTTATGGCTTGCAGCCATTGTTAAGCTATAGATAGAATTTAATACTGAGTCAGTGGTTCATCTGCTCCTTTGGTAACATAGGAATGATTTGTCCTTTCTTTGCTTTGATATGGGTCTGTGATGCAGTGATATTGTCATCTAATGATGCTCTATATGGCCATTCGGTTGGTGCTGCTGCCTCCCACTATGAGGATGAAGAACCGTTTGAATCAATTGAAGAAATGGAAGCCCAAACTATTGGAAATCTCCTCCCTAATGATGATGACTTGCTTTCTGGGGTGACTGATGGCCTCGACTATATTGCTCAACCCAGTAGTAGGGATGATGTTGAAGATTTGGACTTTTTTTGTAGTGTTGGAGGGCTGGACTTGGGAGAAGATGGTTATTCTTCGGGACAAATAAATTTTGGCCTTTCAAATGGCCAGCTGGGGGGATCAAATGTTGCACTTGCCGGGGAGCATCCTCATGGGGAGCACCCGTCTAGAACACTTTTTGTGAGAAATATAAATAGCAATGTTGAAGATTCTGAATTACGAGCTCTTTTTGAGGTATGCTGTTTTCTTTGGTGATTTTAAGTTCTGTTAGTGCCTTGATTTTGATCTTGATGAATGTTGGCCCTCCTTGTTCAATCTAAAATGTGCAGCAATATGGAGATATCTGCACTCTTTATACAGCTTGCAAGCATCGAGGCTTTGTTATGATATCGTATTATGATTTAAGAGCAGCCAAAAATGCAATGGAAACACTTCAGAACAAGTCACTGAGGTGTAGGAAGCTTGACATACATTTCTCAATTCCAAAGGTACACTTGTGTTTTTTGCATCCTTCCCCAATTATGCAACCTTGCAATATCTCAAATTTTGGTATGTACCAAGAAGAAACAGTTGTTGCATCACGGATATTGGGTATTGGGTAATAAACAATTATACAAATTAGAGGCTTGGAGATGTATCCATCATATAAACAAACAAAACATATTATACAACCAAGTCTCCTTTGGTACAGTGGTTAAGTTCACATCTTGAGCACCAGGAGGTCTTGGGATCCATTCTTGCCAAGAATGTTAAATTTCAACCAAACTAGCAAAAAAAAAAAAAAAAAAAAAAAAAAACATATTATACGACATATGGCATTGTTTTAATGACTACTATAGCGTTACCGATTTTTCATGATATTATTGCATAATATTTCAGTAATAAAATCTAATACAATCCAAAAGTATACGTGTCTTGCAACTTAAAGTCATAGACACTTAAAATCATTGCCCTTTATACTTTTTTCCTTATCCTACCACCACGATCCTATTAGTATCTCTCTCTTTTCCTTCTGGCAAGGAATGTCAAAACTTTTGAAAACTATTAAGAATGTCAGATTTGCTATGATTTTGCTCTTGGAATTTATATTATGATATTGGACCAAAGAGATTGAGAATTTGCAGATAAATTATGTTCGGAAAAGATTCTTTGGTTTTCCATATTTGGAAACTTTGCTTCCAGTTGCCAGCCTTTTGCCCATTCCAGATCTGAGAGAATCATTAGTTGACACATCTCAACCTACTCAGCCACATCGCTGCCCCATTGCAGGACTGTATTCGCTCTGGTCATATTGCAATTTTGCTTGTTACCAGACTTTTTGAACTGTGTCGTAGACATGTTATTCTGCTTCCATAAATTCTTTTAACCGCAATGGTCATTGTTTCTGTCTAAGAGCTGTGTCACTGATTATGTGCATGCCTTGCTTGTTGTCTTTTAATAGGACAACCTTTCAGAGAAGGATGTCAACCAAGGAACTCTTGTAGTTTTTAATATTGATTCTGCCGTGTCAAATGATGAGCTCCGACAAATTTTTGGTGTTTATGGAGAGATTAAGGAGGTGAGATATTCCAAAATCTTATGTTGGACTTAGAAAACATATTTCACATATTATTAAATTGGCTAATTCCTGTTTCTGGTATGCAGATCCGTGACACTCCAAACAGTAGTCATCACAAGTTTATAGAATTTTATGATGTTAGAGCCGCCGAAGCTGCTCTTTGTGCATTGAACAAGAGCGACGTTGCAGGGAAGCGTATGAAGTTTGAACCAATCTTTCCTGGTGGTACTATATGGTGAGATTGTTCAAGCACAAGTCTTGTTGTTGGCAAGATCATTGTTCCTCACTCTTGCTTGGGCCGTCATCTGAATGAAATAAGATATAGGATGCCTGATACCTAGTTCCGCATGTTAATATTTGACTTTAACTGGCTTCCTTGTTATGCTATATTCAAGTTTGTTTCCCTTTTGGGATGGACCTTTCTTTTCCTCAAGTTCTCTTTCCTTCCATTAAGTTTTTTTTGGCCCTTTGTTTTTGGCAGTTTGATGCAATCATTTTCTGAGCTGGAGCGAGATGAATTGAGTCCATATCTGCAACAGAGTAGTTCTAATAATTTAACAACAGGATTTGCGGGTATAACTATTTCAATGACATATACTGATCATTATCAATGAATTCAAAAGAAAATAAATCAAGTCTCACGTCTTTCAAGATATTTTTGCAGGAACAACTTCACACAGGAAAATAACTTCTTGTAGCATGGACAATGGAACTATTGTGGGTGTAAAGTCTTCAACTGGAGCTCCAATTAGTCGATATTTGGACAACCCCTTTCACCATGGGATCTCGTCTAGTGTTCCAAGCAGTTTATCCTCTCTCGTTAGTGTGGAAGCAGTTGGCAATCAATCCAGTGTTGCTGACTCTGGCCACTCATCGGCCCAACTGAAATTTGAACTCCTGAACACTCCAAATTTTCATCCTCATTCACTTCCAAACTACGACGTTAATTTCGGTAATGTCACTTCCTGTATTTCTCAAGGAAATATGGCTGCAAATATTAGTGCCAGACCATCAGAAAGAATTGAAAATCGGCAGTTCTCTAGAGTTGGCAACAAAGGACACTCAGACGGATTGAATAAAGGTGGTAAGTGAAGTTGATCTCGAGGTTTCATTGTTTCTTGTCATATCAACTTCCTACCTTTGTCTAGCTGGTTAAGCCATGTACTAGTAACAAAAGGATTTTCAATGCAGTCATTTTCATAAAATGGGGAGAAATTTATTGCTAGTCAGAACACTTTGTTTTGATATTCTGATTTCATTGATTTCCATTATCTTTCTCAGTTTTTTGTCCCACTGGAAATGGGAGCTCTGCCACTCTTCCTGCACATCATTATATGTGGAATACTTCGCCTAAGCCTCAAGGCATGATGTGGTCAAATTCAACATCATTTGTCAATAGGGTTTGTTCTCCCCACCCTACTCCAGGATTGCATTCACTTCCTAGAGCTCCGTCTCGTATGTTGAACACACTTTTACCTATAAATAGCCACCATGTGGGATCGGCACCATCTGTTAATCCTTCTCTTTGGGACAGAAGACGTGCATATGCAGGGGAATCCCTTGATGCTTCAGCTTTTCACCCAGGTTCTCTTGGGAATATGAGAATTTCTGGCAACTCACTTCATCCCTTAGAATTTGTTTCTCAGAACATCTTTCCTCATGTTGGAGGAAACTGTATGGACCTGCCGATTACTTCCAAAGGATTGCACTCACCTCAACAGAGTTGTGTGATGTTTCCCAGAGGTCAGATGTATCCTATGATGAGTCCATTTGATTCTCCTAATGAACGGGCAAGAAGCCGACGAATTGAAGGCAATTCTATTCAGGTTGACAGCAAAAAACAGTATGATTTGGACATTGACCGCATAATGCGACGAGAGGACAAGCGGACAACACTCATGATAAAGAACATTCCTAACAAGTATGTAGTTTCATTTAATGTAGGTTTGTGATCATATACTATTCTTTCTTCAATTTGAATATTGTTTAGTGGGGTGTTCAAATTCGTTGATCCTTCAATAACAGTGTACGTAAAACAAATGTTGGTAAATGCAAGATGGGAACGCATTAATCATGTTTCTACGCTTGTGGTATAATTAATCCAAGGGATCATCTATAGATATTTTCCTAGGATGGAAAAGAATGACAACATCTCCAGGCAACTCTCGGTTACACATTTCTTCATGTTTCTCTCACACCCCTTCATTCACACAGCAACAACCATACCATCTCAATTTTCATATTCGTTTGCTTGATTTAAATTTGAATCCTATTCTTTTAGCCATATTTTGCTTGAGATTTCCTTTTATATACAATATATGTGGGCATGAATTAAATTATGCCCTTTTCTCTTTAAATTTCTCCATGTAATTTAACTTGATGAAGACGTTACGATTTGGTAGAAAATCTAAAACTGGTTGCTGGTTTGACAATAAATGAAAGTGCATAGCTGTTTTTTTTTTATCAGGAATAAAGGTACTAGTTGTGTTGGTTCTGCATAGTTATATGTCAAGTTTATACTAGTTACATTCTTTGTTACTATCAATTAGTGCTAGTAGCCTAAGCTCACCTTCAATGCAACCCGGAGTATAATTTGAGAAGATTAACATTTTCTATGTGTATTTATTTAGTAATGGGTTAGGGTAAAATAAAAATTAGGAGCAAGGGAAGTGGAAGTCTTTTGTGCGATAGTTGCATCACAAATAGATTCACTAGTGGTTTAGACCAAGCAAAAAAAAAAACTGATTTAGCTCCGGAAAAGCAAGTGGTGTTAAGTGTGGACTCAATTTGATGTCACCTCTCTAGCGACGGATTTAAGTGTCTATTTCATATCGATATTTTTATTGCTTTGAATGAGAGCTTTTGATCCATTGAAGAAGTGTTTATTTTCAGGCTTTCTTTTTCTTTTTCTTTACGTCTTTCTCCTATGTGCCAACTTACTCTATTATGACATGACTGTAACTGTAGATATACTTCAAAAATGCTTTTGGCCGCAATTGACGAGCGTCATCGAGGAACTTATGATTTCATCTACTTACCCATTGACTTTAAGGCAAGTGCATTTTCACTTCAGCAAAGCCAACTTTTTTTGTGGAGCAGGGATTGACAGTGCGTTGCTTAATGTGTTAATTTACTTTCGCTTCTAATAACTGGTTGACCTTCCATTTTGTTTGCAGAACAAATGCAACGTAGGCTATGCGTTCATAAACATGACTGATCCTTCCTTAATAATCCCATTCTATCAGGTTTGTCTCAATTACTTGTCATGTTAGACAAATTTCTTCTAATAAACTTAGTAAGTTACAGACTAAAAAGACGAGGAATTTGGTAATGACAGGCATTTAATGGGAAGAAGTGGGAGAAGTTCAATAGTGAAAAGGTGGCATCACTTGCTTATGCGCGCATACAGGGAAAAGCTGCCCTCATTGCCCACTTTCAAAATTCAAGCTTGATGAACGAGGATAAGCGATGCCGTCCCATCCTCTTCCATACTGATGGTCCCAATGCAGGTGATCAGGTATGACAATCAGTAAATGTAGATATAGTGTGATTTATTTCTTTGTTATGTCTTCTAAACTTGCTAAATCTAATTGAATGCCAAAAAGGTGCAGTTACTTAAAAAACCAAGCTCTACCTGTTTAGTGGATAAATTTCCATCTGGAATACATTCTATATTGGTAAACTATTGGTTTTTACACCCATTTGTGTCTTAATTAGAGGAGAGCAGGAATGGACCATGTCCCTCTTAGCTTTTAAAAGTAATCTTAGACGTACATTCCTATTGTATTCTGTTCAAAGCAATACATATCATAAAGTAAGTGATCCCTTATTTTTAGTATGTTCACCAAATAAAGTTCTGTGCGGCACAAGTTACTTCAATAAAAAAAAATTACACTCAACCCAGCAAAGCCTTTTTATCCCAAGCTATTTGGGTTGGCTGAAAATGAATCCAAGAATAGATGTGAAAGGTTAATATCAAATAAAACACATCAACCAACCTATCTAAAAAAACTTACCCACACATAATTTAGATAAAATGCTAAAAAGGAAAACACAAAGGAAAACAAGAGGGGCAAAGAGAAAGAAAAGATAGTAATTAAAATTTTAAAATAGATATAAAAATGAAAACAATAATTATAAGAAACCTAAAAAATAAAAAAATTAAAAAATAATTAAAAAATAATGCAATAATATTAATTAAAAAATAATAATATAACTTAATATGTTTGTAAGAAAAAAATATGTAGTTTAATGGTTAATATATTCTTACACTTTATAAAATTAATATTGCATATTCTCATTATATTCAAGTAGATTGTTATCTTAACATTTAATTATGTTAAAGTAAACTTTTTCTTATAAAAATAATAACTTAGAAAAATTAAACTTTCACGTTGGGACAAATAGAGTATTTAACTACGGAAGTATTATTTGACCAATGTAAAATAATATTTTTACATGATCTCTCACGTGAGTGTGGGTATTGAGTATCATTTAGTACTCATGTGAGGAGAACCTTATGGAAATATTACTTTTACCCATGGAAATATCAATTCCTTTAACTAAAGTGAAATTTTTTTCTTTAAAAACTCTTAAATTCGATATGTAGACTCTCATTTTGGGACATGGAGAACACTTAATGTTGTCCCCCATTAAGGAAATTTCTGGTCCCATCCCTCATAGCCATGACATTCATCTCACATGTCATTACTTTGCCTGCGAACTCTGCTATAAGGGGGCTGAAAAAATCCTAAGGTCAAACAAGAAGTGCAAGAAATACCTATAACAATAAAGCAGGTGAAGATGTGGAAAATGATATTTTATGCCCCTGCTTTTTTAATTTTTTATCAGGTGCCGTTTCCTATGGGTGTTAATGTACGTTCCAGACCCAACAAAAATCAAGCTGGCACAAGCGATGAGAATTATTTAGAAAGCCCAGCAGATTTGGTAAATGGAGAGGGATCCTCCAATGGAGACTTGTCTTCAGGTTCCTTGAGAGATGCAGATTGAGCAAGCCACTTCTTTCCATGGACACTAACCGTTTTATAATTTAAAAAGTTATTTAAACCAAAACGTCCCCAAATTTATTAACTAATGTATATTAGGGGTGGTTGACAGAAAATTCCAGTTTTGGTGCTTCTGAAAATCCTATCAAGAACATTAAGTGCTTGACGAAATTAGATGCCTGTCACGGTGGAGTTGTTAAAACGAAGGTGGACAGAAAGAGGAGCAACTAGGGGGCTTCAAAAATTTTGGATGGTCTTGAGGATATGGATCCGATATGGATCCAACATACCATCAAGTTTTATGGGAGTTTCAGAGGGGCGGAGAAATCTTTTTCATTCCTGATATTTGCTCTCCTTCTATGCCTGTTTTTGTACTGTTTACAAAGAGTGTTTCAGAGATCACTGATTGTTGAAATTTTTAGTGATGAAACTGATGATATCTTGTAGCGTTCCTTGAAGAGACAGATGTGTGGTCATTTCACATCTGTCATTTTACGGTGGCCATTTGTCACCTGTCTGTCTGCTATTTTTTTAAATATTGAAATTCACTGCAGCTCACAAGTCTTTCTTTTACCTTTGATTAAAGTTGGAAGGCAATATCAAGAATGATCTGAACAAACTGCCTTTTGCCTTTTGAGGTTTGTGATTGATCAGTAAGAAAGTGGATGTTCAATCCATCTTTTAATTGTGGATTGCATTATTGTGTAATTAGCTTTAGAAATTCATAATTATTTTTCAATTTTTTTTGGAGGGCATGTAGGTCATTACAACCGCTCAACAAACAGTTTGCATCAATTTTGCAAACACTTCAATGAGACTCTTGAACTCTAAGCCATCCAATCTTCGCCATCACCATCACCATCGACTACTATCTTACATCGCTCGGTTGGACCCATAGCCAACTGTTGCTATTGACTAAACCCCATATAAGATGGCTTCCACTTCCCTGTATCACAAATATTGCTAAATATCTTCCCGCCAAACAAGCACTCCATGTCCATAATTAAAAGAACTAGTATCTCAATAAATTGAAGTGACTTTATAATTATTCAGAAAATATAATGGGTATGATAATATAAGACTAAATTACACCTTACATCTAAAAGTTTGTAGCATTGTTAAAGTTTGCACTTTAATATTTAAAATGTATTTAAGTGTACTTTAAAAAAAAAATTTGCTAAACAAAATGTATCCTTCGTAGATTTAATCAGTCAAAAATGTGCCAATAATCCAAATTTTGAAGGGTAATTTAGTTAAAACATGCTTAAAAAATAAAAAATAAACACCAACATCCAAGTACAAAAGTATTGTTCATCTTCTCCATCAATAACGTCAAATCTAAACCCAAACCCTATCACCAAATCAATTCCACACCAATATTAACCATCACCAGCAGGGTAATGTCGTTATCATCATTTGCACGACATCACCATCACCACTAGCACGAAGCACCATCATCACAAGAACGAAGCATCACCAATTTCAATTTCTTTCCCTTACTCCACACTGGAATCAAAACCACAAAATCAAAATCAAAACCCAAATTCTAATTTTTTTAACCTATATAACCCCAATTTCTAACCCAAAATAACACATAAAAACCTCTTCCCCTTTTCTCTCCCTTACTCCTCTACACACTGGAATCACCGCTGGCAGCATGTGGTGGTATCGTCACACCTTCGCCATCTACATGCCACGCTCAAACTCATCACCATCCTCAAGCACCAACTCCTCTTTCTTTCCTTTTCTAAATTTTGAACCCTTCGAATTCACCGCTACTTAAACCCGATTTCATTGACGGCCTCAAATTCCATTATCCTCATCGATACTATGGCTACTACTAGTATGTGTTGTTGTGGACTTGGCAGATCCTCTAATAAGGCCCACCGCACTCAGTGGGAGAGGAGGACGAGGCACTCAGTTGATGGTTGTGCTCATCACGCCCTCTCCTACTTCATCACTCCCATTGCTGAAGTTTTATTTTCTCATCTTAGAACTTGTGATCAGAACTATGTGATCTCATTATTGTGCCATAAATTTCATGCTCTGTAAATTATGTCACTTTGGAAAATGATGAACAATTGAATTTGGGGGTTAGGGCTGACTTTGGAATTTTACAAGTCACGGGAGCAAGTGAAAAGGCCGTCGGAGTAGTGGTGTCAATAGAGTTAGAAGTAGAAAAAGTGGTCACGAGACTATGAAAGAAAAAGAGTCAAATAATAGAATGAGTTCAAATTTAGGTGTTAAATTTAGAAATTAGACTTAAGATTTGGAGATTACGTATAGGTTCAAGATTGAATTTGGGATTAGGGTTTATAATTTTATTTTTAATACGTTGCGCCAATTTTACCCCCTCAACGTCATTTTTGACCGGTTGGGTGCATGTATGGTGTATTTTGTTTCAATAATTAAAGGTTACGGTGCAACTAAGTACGTTTTAAATTTTGAAGTGCAAACCTCAACTGTGCTTCAAAATTTGGGCTGCAAAGTGTATTTTAGTCATAATATAATGGCAAAACCAAAGAAAAAAGGTGCAAACACCAAAGAATCATTCCATTGCCAACTTGAAGCATATCAAAATAGTTCACATCAGTGTATGCATGATAAAATTGAAAAGGTAAAAGCATTGTTGCAATTGAGGTATTTCTGATTGGTGACATCATGATAAAAAATGAATTTGTACCATGGATAGGATTTTACTGCAAGCTCCCAGCTGCAACTGTATTTCGGAGCCAAGTTCTCATTCTATAAACCACCAAAGAGCACTACAACACTCGGAACCAGCTTACAGAGCAGTTGAGGGCTAGTCACTTGTAGTACAGAATATCGTAGTGACCAGGCCTGTAGAGCAAGGCAATAGATGGATTGCTGGCCTCAGAGCCACTACCAGCAGCACTAGAAAGATCTTCAGAAGTAGGAACGAAATCATGGTGATTCACACTGATGCCACTGCCTTTATCGCATGAGCTGCGATCAAGATAGACAACTCTGATAGGCACACCTAAGGCATTTGATAAGGCTGTAATGTGCACGTGGTCGCTCTCTTCACCCATTGGTTCCACTGAAGACTTGCAAAACTATAGTAAGACAGGAGCTTGATAAGGAGAAGAGGGAAGGAGGGAATGAAACCCAAAATTGACGCACAATAGATGTGTGGCTGTGCATGAACATTTATTGTAATCTGACAAACATGACTTTCAATCACACAACCCACAATGGCATAACTAATAATACTCTAGGTCAATAATAATGGGACCGTTTTGTAACAACTGATGTTCTGAACCCAAAAAAACATTGTTTAGCAAAAAACAGGCCATTATAGTTTGTCTCCCTAACAACAGTTTTTCCCAACTTTACAGCATTCGATTGCTGAGATCTACTACTGATATGAGATTTACTACAGATACAGGTATGCTGCAATTGATTTCAAAAGAAACACATAATGCAAAAATTAATTGATAGATAAAAGCACACAAGTTCAGGCATTCAACAAACCTGTTCCACTGTCGCATTAGTTAATCCCAGTATAAAGGGTTCAAAAAACTCTGCACGTTTTCTTATTTCACCAGAGGTAACAAATCTGAAGAACATTACAACTAACCAATAAACTATGTTAGATTATATAGAAAGGTATGACGGACATCAAACCTTGACCTATTGGATGTCTTCTTTTTAATTATATGTTAAAGAAAATGTTTCTCTAGGCGCTGTCACTCACCATAGTCAGATATTGACTGATCTCGACTTCTCTGTACCAGTTCTTCATGACTGAGACCCAGAAAATAATGTTAATTAAAATCTTTTCAAGAGTTCCTCCATTGACATTAACAGAAACATATAGCCGTTCTGGCTCATAAACCACTTCAATTCCTGATCATAAATAGAAGTATAGCAAGAAAAAAATGACTCTCCAAACCTTATGGAAGCTTCATTCCCTTGCAGAACACTTTCTAGCTGCTCAAGAAATAACTGAAAATTTTCAAAAAAGATGGGTGATTACTAAAGAAAGGTTCAAGAAGACAATAGATAAGCAGCAGAAACTTTCACCAAAAGAAAGTCACAGACTAATCACCAAATGACAGAAAATAAGACATAAATATTTTCCTTTCCATAAAAAATGCTCTACTCTTTTTTAAGATTTGTAAAAGAAGCAAACAGTTAAATGAAAGGATGATTACATTGATTAGACTAGTGAGATTTGCACACTACGCACTATGTATATATATATATAAGTATATTATATACAATTCAAATGACTCGAGCATAAAAACAGCCCCATTAACTCTGACCCAAAAAAAAAACAATTTACAATATCTAAAAGTTGCCTAACCAAACATCATTACTATAATGCTATCTGCCACTCCATAAGAGAGAAATCAATAGGAAATCCGTTATGATCAAACCTAGATTCTAACAATTGAACCAACGGATAGAAATAGATTTCAGAAAAAGAGTTGGAGGAAGAATGGGCAGAAAAAGGAAGAACTTGGGGTCGAAGAAGGGTTGAGGGAAAGAAACCCAATATTCAATAATCATTCATAATAACCATGAAAAGAAATTACAAGCTATTTATACTACTAGCTAAAATGAGTCGCTAACATGCTCCTAACTTATGCTTATCTTAACAACCTTCACATGAGACATGTTAGATCACACACTAGCAAATAACAACCAACATTTAAAGAAATATCGAAAATACCACTATAATACTAGGATTACTTCCCAGTAAAGGACACCATCACGTCTGACTGCGCATCACTTTTACTAAAAGAACTAGGGTATATCTGTAAGCCTCTAATGGAAGTCCAAACCACAGTAGCCAGTAACTAGAAGGAGAAGACAGAACGTAGAAGGATGGGAGAGTCAGAGAGTTTAGGTGAGTAGAGATAGAAAAAGGTTGGGAAAATGGGAGCCGCAACTTGTGAACTCTCATGTTCATTTTCAGTTTTCAATTCATATCCCGCTAATACAGACTTAGAGACTATTTATAGAGATCTGAAATAGATACTCTAATACTTGACTCCTTTCTAACTTGCACCATATGAACATCACACACTAGTAGTACAACTCACATAGATGTTGCTTTATTCAGTAACTAATACCTAACTGGAAATTCTCTAATTCTCTTCAGAGCTTGAGCTTGACATAATCTGTATATATTTCATCCTCGTATTAATTCTGAAGAACATTCCATAAAGCCCTTTGCTTGGTTCAAAGTCGTCTAAATCTTTAGTGATTAATGTAATTAATTATTATTTACATTTGGTAGAAAATTAAGTTGAATATTCTAGAAGTCTAAAGATAGTAGTTTCCTTTTCATTATTAGAGTTTTTACTTGGTTGCTAAGTCATAGGATATCCTATATAAAGAGCTGTAATCCTCATTATTATCCATATTATTGAATTAAATGATGTTACTGAATTTTAAGCTTTTGCACTTGTTAGTTTTAGCCTAATTACTTCTTTTAATCCCCTTATTCATTCCTTACATCTTGTCCTACATAAACATTCTTCTACCAATCAACATTTTTAGATAATTTGCAATATTATTATCTTCTTAAGGTGAAGACCAAGAAACATACAGAGTTTAAGCAAGCAAAGCCTATTGTTCAACAAAAAAAGCATTTTTCACCATGATCTGCCATTAATTACAAATTTCCAGCTTCTACTTTGTTAAACCTATGATAGTCGAAAAAGATTGTCATAGTGTGAACAAAAATCATGGGAGGGGAAATATCAAAAGAGAAAACCTCACGGTCATACCTTAGACAAATGTCAAGTCATTTGAACATTGGTCAAAATGCTCTTTCTAGGAGCTCATTTGCTTTGAAAGAGTGGCATATGACTGCTTTTCCTAGATGCAAACTGATATAGCAAGAGGAATATTTGGAGCCTAGGGGAACAATCTTAAATTTTAAGAAGAGTTGACAGCCAATCTTCGTTGCAAGCTGATATACACTAGAGTAAAATAATCTAATGACAACCAAAAGGTTTTAGCTGATCACATGAAAGACGTAACTTTACCAAAGACTTCCAGCTACTAAATGGGTCCCCCTCTGATATGGTGAGTAACAAAACGTATTATGTTACAAGCTGAAAATTGAATAAAATGAGCCAGGAAAAAATTGTACTTATAAAGAGAGAATAATAGATTATCTATATTACCAAAAAAAAATCTTCAAAAGTAAAGTCCGCATATCCCAAATTCTGAAGTGTCTTCCAGCATTTTTCCACATTGGCTGTGATGCGATCAACTTCTGCTAGGTCTTGTGATTCCAAAATATGCTCCTTGTTTCGGTAACCAATAATTTGTTAGTAGCTGTTCATGATCATTGAACTTCTAGCAACAAGAACTTGGGTGGAAATCCTAAAAACTTAAAAGATGTAAACACTAGACATACAAAGTAAGAGAACATAAAGCTTCGAAAGAAGCAGTTCCCATCTCCCCTTGTTCGCCTGATAGCAGCATATTGTTCATTTAGCACCGGATTCAATGTCGGAAACAATGTTATTGAAGAAGAATTGGCTGCAAACCCCACAAAACAAAATTATTTAGGAAACAAAAAGAAACCTTTATTTTTTCCTGCAAAATAGAACTTCCTGACCGATATTCAGCTGCTAATGATGAGAGAGGTTCCTGCAGTAAGATTATGCTGAAGAGGTATAATCTTATATATAAAGTTCCTTCATTCAAGATTAAGGTGCAAGTCACAATCCATAAGTCCAACCATTATTATTATATTACCAGGTCAATAAGTGAAACCATTTTTAAAATAAAGCAGAAAATATTGATCTATAAGTTTTTGTACCAAAATGTGTGGCTATCATTACAATTACGAGAAATTAAAGGGATCTACAGGTGATACTTAATTTTTGGTACAATTGTTCTTGGCAAACCACTTTACAGAGAACTCATTGACTCATTGGTATCCATCAAACTCAGCAGAAATCATGCTCCCTTTGGGGATATATACTAACATAGCATGAATACAGTGGTTCTGGAGAAACTAGGGTGCAACCTAAAGGGGTTTGGACAGTCCTACAAATAAAGAAATCATTCCCAGCCAAGATTACAGTAAAAATTTTCCAGTCGCATCTATGCTTGAAATCAGACCTTATGTAATCAGCCCAAGCCAACTCAAGCACAAACTTCAAGTTTAGGCTGCCCAAATTTAGTTCGCCTAAGCAAATCCAAGCTTGTTACAAACTTAAATAACCTATCTAGCATCATCTATTCATCTTTATTCCATAGCTTAAAAGTTATCATTAAAACTTAAAGAGCATATTTTGATAGAAAGAATCGAGATTGCCAAGAGAGAATTAAAAATCAAACATATTGTCTGTAATATTCTTTGCACAAGCAACTATGCCAACACGTTCAATGTTTCTGAGTTTGAATTGAATCAAAGAAAACATTTCACATCCCTTAAAAAGTTTTAGCTGGGTTTTGCAGCTCTAAGCAGTAGAACAATTTCATTTTTAACACTTCCATCTTCATAAGCAAAGACAAGCACTAGTAAGAACATAGAAGAAATTAATTTTACTATCAGCATTGACAAATGACAAGGGAAGGTTTGTCAGAGTTTACCGTCATGCAAGCTTATTGAAACCTTTAATCTAAATTATCATCTTAAGATAAAACTCTGTTCCAAGCTAAATATTTTAGACTTGTAGATTCACTTCTTCGCTGTTCAAATCTGATATCTAAGCAAATAACAGTTTTAAAATTACTTACCCTATAAAGGCAACATATTTATCCTCACATCAATATTGAAGTGAGCTTGTACAAGACTATGAAATACCAAAGCTAGAGTAGTATATAGATTACATGACTAATAAATTACCAAAAAAAGTCTTATTGTTAGAATGGAAAAGGTGCACATGATGATCCAAGTAAGAATCTCTTGCCTTGTCTCCAACAAATGGAAATTTCCCAGCTTCCTCAGCACGAATTGCGGATTGCTGTTGCATAATGTCATTGTCCTTGATATTTTCCCAATCATCAACATCAGATGCCTTACCAGATGTCATGGCCTCGAATTTTGCATCAACTGGGAGCTCCTCCTGATTCTGCATCTCCCTTATGGCAATTAAGAGCACGTCATTGTGCAATCAACCTAAATGGGAATAGACATTTTGTTTATGATTTCTACGTAGTCTATACCATCAAGTAATTGGAGTAAACAGAAAACAGTAGAGCGTCTCTGACAGCAAGTAAAACAGAACATTGAACATTTTATTAGCCTTCTGGGAAACAGAAAGGGGTTGCAACAAATAGAAGTTTCATGGTCTTCATTCACTGTTTAGATAATGGAGAAGAGAGAGGAAGCTTGAGATGTTTCATAATTTCTTGTTGCATAAACACATCAACCATACTACAAAGTAGCTAATAACTTTCTAATATGTTTTCTAACTTTCATAAATTCTACTTTTAACTTGTTTAACATGATATTGAAATCCCTGCATTCATTTCCTACACCTCTTATGGGCATCAAATCACCGAGACAGCTACCCTCGCCCTAGAACAATTGTTTCCGAAGGAAACACAAGGCATAGTTGCCCTGTGGGAACACACAGTAGCAGTCCTAATAAATATTATATAGATTTGACTTTGATATCATATGCAGGGCAGGCGGGCACATTTTGTTTATGGGCGGCCTGTAAATTTGAAGTTAAAGCGGAAGAGAAACCAACAAACTAGTGTGTGAATAGGAAATGGGATGGTTTGTGCCTACTTCATACATGTATAATAACGTTCACAATATATATAAATTAAGTGTTGCTAGATGGTTCTGGCATCATAACATGAAAAACATAATGAGATGCCGCCAGAAACCCTAGATACCAATTTGTTATCATTTCAATATATAAAAGGGTTTTTCTTCCTTTGCCCATGGAAAAAAGGATACAGATACATATATAAACACACGGAGAAACGAACACAGAGATAGTTTAAAAGGAATTGAGGCGAACCGTTGTAATAGATTGGGAATCAAGGAACGAAATCGGATCTCCAAAAGGTGGAAGAGTTACTACCGAGTGCTTCTTGGGAGAAAAAGCACGATCAGAAGATCCAGGAGTGGAAATCAGGAAGAATTGTGTGCGCTTATGAGTTAGGGAGTGTAGCAGCAGTTAAAAATTACTTAGGTAGGGTTTTGCCACCACAGACCTTTCCGCCTTCGTGTGTGTATATATATATATATATATATATATATATATATATATATATATAGTAATAGAGTAGAGGAGAGTAGAGGAGAGCAGAAAAACAAAGACGATCTCTGAAAATACAAATATGCAAATGGGAGTAGAAGGAAGAGGTCAGGTCAATTGATGATAAATATAAAAAAATATATGTATATTCATCATTTCTTCTGTTTTTTAAAATATATAAGACCATTATTATTTTTTAAATTTTAATTATAGGCATTTTTAAATAAGTTTTTATATTGTGTTTAAATCTATAAATTAGTAAATATTATAACTAATAGTATTTTTATCAATATTTTATAATTATATTAATTAAAATTATATAAGTTTTAAGTTTGAAAAAATATCAAAAATTGAGTTTTAGTATTTTGGTGAGGGAGTGAATGAATGAGTACACGGTGATAAAATTTTAGAAACAAAGAAATGGATCTATCTTACCTGATTTAATATTATTTAGAGTATTAAAATAAAAGGTATAATTCAATTCTTTTGTTAAAAGGGATAGAGTAAATTTTGCAATTAAGGTACATGCATACTACTATGGGTTTGTTCGTAGTTTAAACTTCCTAATATAAACGCTAAATAATTAAGCATACACTGTGTGTGTGTGTGTGTGTATATATATATATAGGACATAATTCATAGCTACCGTTAGTTATGAATCATTTAGTTATAAATCATTTTTCAACCAACACATCTTAAGTCGTTCGTTGCAATATTGAATAACCCATATTAGAAAGACCTCATTAATATTTATAAGAAGTTCTTACAATAAGTAATCAGTATCCGTAATAATTTTTTGCAAATAATAAAGAGACTTAATTTTTCATCTTTGACCCTTAAGTTGAATTAACATTTATAATTTTTATATCTATCCACAATAAATTGTTGTGGATAGTATAAAAATATTTTCTGTTAGTTATTCGCAAGAAGTTCCTACGGATAGTTAGCCTCCCCTATATAAAGCCCAACGAATTGAATTAGACGAGAAGAATCGAAACCCTAGAATTTTGTAGTTGCATTACCTTCCTAAATTTGGCGATTTGGAGAGTCCACAGTCAACCCTTGAAGAATCTAATAAGTTTTGAAGTTGAAAGGTATCTAATTTGGACGATTTGGGGAGTCCATAATCAACTCTTGATGAATCTAACTGGTTTTAAAGTTGAAAAATACATCTATAAAATTAGTTTTGCAATAATCTTCAAATTTTTACATTATATCAGGTAGTTTAATAATTTTTTCCATTTTTTTATATTAAATGTAGGTTAATATGTGTTAGTTTTGTAATAGTCTTCAAAATTTTACATTGTATAAGGTAATTTGGTAATTTTTAAATTTTTTTGTTAAATATAAGTTAATAATGGTTAATTTTGCAATAATTTTCAAAAATTTACGTTGTACAAGGTAGTTTGATAATTTTTTCAATTCTTTTGTTAAATATAGGTTAATATGGATTAGTTTTACAATAATCTTTAAATTTTTACCTTGTATAGCTTAGGTAATTTTTTTTTTAATTTTGATATAATTTTATTGTTAAATGTTGGATAATATATATTCTAATCCTAGTCCAATCGATCTTACTCTTCTTTATGATCAACAAAACTATTTTTCAAAAAATGTTTGGAATAATAAGGTTAGAATTTAATTTATGTCTTATCTTTGATATAAATTTTAAAATTAAGTGATTGTATAATTTTGATAATAGATAATGTAAATTGTGATGTTGTCTTCTTGCGAATAGTTAATAGAAAGTTTTATGTATATTATCTGTAAAAACTTCTTGCGCATGAACATAATTTTTTTTTACGAATACTAATTACCCATCTTAAGAATTTTTTACGGATAATAATAAAGTTTTTCCAATCTAAATTATTCAATATTATACGGAATGATTCAAGATGAGTTTACTGGTAAATGATGACATATAGTCTTTAAATAAAAGCTTGTGAGTTTAAGTTGCAAGCAGCAAAGAAAAATTAGATGAGATTAGAAAAAGAAAGAAGGGGCCAGTAACGAAAGATGATGCTATTATCTGATGTTGTGCCTGCGGCTACGCGACCTCTTCCTCCAACATTATTTCAGTCTCTGTACTCTCAGTCTCGGCATCCTTCTCCTCCCAGGGCTATGTAAAAATCACAGTTCAAGTTGATGAAGATTCAACTAACAGAAAAGGAAAAAATAAACAGATTGAGAAGAAAAATAAACAAAAATGGAAGAATAAGAAATGGAAGAATACTGTATTAGAAGAAAGACCAAACTCTACAGTTACAAGTCTGGAAAGAAAGAAAAATTACAATCTGAATGATCTGATACCCTTCTCTCCTCTCAATTCTCCTTATAAATGCAGCTAGCTCTAACAATTACTCTAAACAAACTTTCCCATCCATAATTTGTATTTAAATTCTAAACAACCTTAACATCACATAACTAACTCTGGCATCACCTAACTAACTTCACAACAGCTGGCCCTTTAATTCTGCAAGTGGCATGAGCTTAATTCTGTAAATGGCATGAGCAAGTGGTATGAGCAGTTCTGCTAATGTCATGAGCAATTACTGAGCAACTGAACTGGTTTTCCTTCTCTACTGCTAACATTAAAACCATATCATAACAGGCTAGGGCTAGGCCAAGGGTTAGGGCTAGGGCTTGGATATCAAATACTCCTCCTGGCTCCTAGTCCTCCTAAGCTGCTGCCACTGCGATTATTGACAAAATGCCAGGCTGCGGGTGACACCTCCACCTCCGTTTATCAAGGAGTGTACGGTCCTTGGACCCTTGATTCCTCCGATGTTCAAGAGGTGATTTTATAGAGATCGGGTCTAGTGACAGCTGCTGCATCATTTGTTGTTGCTGTTTCTACCAACCGACTCCTTTCTCACCACTTATCTAATTCACCCACTTATATGCACTTGGAGCGAGTGGCTTAGGATTATCATTAGCTTTGATAGACATCTACGTGACTCCGATTAAGCGCAGTCTTCAAGTATTATGGGCGCTCGCTGTTTTGGGATCTTTAGCAACATATTTCACCCTTGCTCAACCAGCTGGTCAGAACTTAATACAATATGTAATTGACCACCCTACTGCCGTATGGCTTGTTGGTCCACTCTTTACCGCATTCACGGTACTTGTATTCAAGGAAGGTAATATTCAAAATTGTGTCGTTGTGCATACTTCCACTATCAACGCCCATTTCAACCTATTCTTCAATCTTCATAAAAAAAATTGGAGTACAATTCTGTTGACTTGGTAATACTCCATCCTTGTGTTTTGATGATCATTTTATTATCGAACTAAGCTATGCAGTTATGTATCTACAGGTTTCACGTAGCAGGATAAAAACATTAATACATCAAATCGTATTGACAGTGTTGTGCTGACAAAGTATTCCGTGAAACTACTTGGATTGAAGACCTGGAGTAAAGGATTTGAGTCTCTAAGATTCCAATGTAAGATGCTAGCTCTAAATATATTTCAATCAAAGTTCTAGGATTTGCATTGCATGATAATAATTATGGAAGTGGTTAATTAATAATGTTAACAAATAATTGGGCTTTCAAAAGTAATATAGATTAAAAAGGTAATAATATCTTATTTTGAAAAAGCTGATTATTAGTCATTCCCATAATCAAATGAGCAAAATTTCTAAAACAGGGCTTTGGAAAGATCTGTCATAAAATATTTTACCTTAATTCATGGGTTTAGGTTGTCCATTATTAAGCTAATTAAACTTTTCATGTTTTCATAATTGATTGAGTTAATCAGTATATTTCTACCAAATCAATTATGTCGAATAAATTGATATGACCTAATTAAAGGAACAAGATTTATCGGCTGGAAAGTTGTTCTTTAACAAAATCTGATCATAATCGATTTTCAAAAATCTTCTTAATCCTAACAGTAACAATGTTGAAGATCTTCTTTGTAATCAAACTGATTTGTTGGAATTATGCTTTGAAATCAGACTAATACCAAGTCTGCATCTTTTGAACATAACGGTTACCAAGTTTGCATCTTTTTGAACATAACAGTCTACTTTAGTCGAGAAAGATACAACACTAAAATATTATTGAATACACATTATGAAAATTATTCACATTGTTCATTCAAGCAATATCATTGTTCTGTGAAAGTATAGCATCGAGATGCTGTCTTTCAAAAAAAATAAATTCAATTTCAGCTTTGCTACATTGGGCTTAAACTAGTGATATCTTTTCATTATACTTTGATCATTGCATATTCGTTGAGCTTTGAATTGTGATATATTTAGTCCTTTGATCACAGTTTATTTTGTAATCATAATCTACTTATTTCAAGGTCTTTTGATAGACTAGGGTTTTAGTTTATGGGTTTCTAATCCGGGTTGGGTTAGGTTCTTTACCAACAAGTTTAAGGTGAGCATAGGTGATTGGGTGAGTAGAAGTACTCAAGGGGAGCATAGGTACACAAGGTGAGCATAAGTGCTCGGGTGAGTATAAGTACTCAAAAGGGTTTATAAACTTGTTGTGTAAATGTGTTAAATTATAATCAAAGTTTATTAATAAAAGAATATCCAATACTAGTTAGTATTGGATGTGGATTAGGCCACTAGAATAAAGGTTAGGGGTCGAACCACGTAAAAATTTATCGTGTTCATAATATTGATTTTTTTACGTTACTTGGTCATTGCAGGCTTCCATATTAAATTGTACAACATAAACTCAATACTTGAGCATATATAATCCATCAAAAAATTATTTATTCCAACTCAAGAGTTTTGTAAATATAAGTCAATTATTTTTTAAATATACAACAGTAAATATTTTTATGATAGTATTGATAAAACTATGATCCAACAAGCTGAATTTATAAATACAGTAGACTGTATTATTAATAGAATATTCAAATTACAAACAATTGGATATCATTTGCTCTACACTTATTCAACTCATCCCCCCTCTTCTAAGTGTGCCGGTCTGAATTTCAAATTCAATAATAAAACTTGTTCTTGATTAGCCTTAACAGGGAAAAGAAAATTAAAGACGGAGCTTAGAATATTTTTTAAGAAAGATTAAAATTGTTACCTGGTTAGTTCTGCGTTGGAATGGTGGTTATATGATAATAATTTTTGGAGATGTAACAATTATGGTGGTGGCGTTCCAGGAAGGAGATTTATTAAACATTGGAGCACCAGAAAGATGAAGGTGGCCATAATGGTGGCAACAGTGCTCTGGAGGTGTTAAGAGGAGTTGGGGAAGTAAGAAGTTTGTGCGGCAGATAAAGAGAATAAAAATGTGTTTAGTTCTAGAGAGTGGCATATGCAATGGCCTGAATAGAGGGGGACATGACTTTCTGTGTCTTAGACAGTTTTGAGAGAAATAATGGATAAATTTATAGAAGGATAGACACGTGAATGAGTTTAAGATTGAAACAATATACTATATAAGTTTAGCTTTGCAAATGGAGTTTTCATGTAAAAAGATAGGGGAACCAGACTCATTCTCTTCCCTTTTTCTTTTCCTAATTATCATTTTTATTTGTACTTTCTAGTATACTGTTAAAAAAACTCCTTACAACTACATTCATGAGGAGTTTGTTTTCCATTTTTTTTTGGCAAAGAGGATCGAATTTTTGTCATGCAATTGTTCATGGTGATTCTTTGTTGGAATGCTCTGAATTATTTTCAGAGCATCTCAAAAGTTGTAAGTCAATTTTGGTCATCTTCATGACACCAAGGTTGTTATTTATTTTTCTAGATCATAGATGAATTGTTACTTCAATTCATAGCTTTAATGATGTCTTAAATGCCCGCATATGTCAATATCTTGTCATGGAGATCCCATCTAATTACTTTCATTACTGAGACAGGCCTTTGCTATTAGAAGTTGGAAGCTGGTATTGTCACATTCCTAGTTCCCTTAGTTCTTCTTGGGCACCTGGTAATTTCACACAACTATGAAGAATAAACAATTTCCCCTACTCCCTACCTTCCAAATTATCTGACTGCCAAGGAGCAAGGAATTCAAAAGAAGAAATGAACTAAGAAGAAATATCCAGATTGAGACTCATCAAGACCAAGATAGATTAGAAGAGCATTGAAAGGAGGTATCAGATGTTAAGTCCTATGTAGTTAAGTTCTGTAACTCCCCAAAAGCAAAAAAACAAAAGCAACAAACTGAAGTAATCCAAAAACTTCGGAGTGATGCTGACAAAAAGGGGGAGAAAAGAAGTGGCTATGACCAAAGTATGGAAGATAAAGATAAAGAATTGATAAAATGACATGATCAAAGGGGGAGAAAATAAGAAGAAGAGATCGTCGAGTGGAAATGATGATATCAAAGCAGCAAAGATTGTCGAGTGAAAGTGACGATCGTCGAGCGCTAAGGAGATATGCTTTTATTAATTCGATCATAACTGTATTTAATGCAATATTTTATGTTATATAATTACAGGTGTTGTATGTTGTTAATGTAAGTTCAAATCTCTTGTAAATCAATAATTATATCAATAATATTCATACTTTCTTATATATAATACAACCTCTAACTATATCGAAGATCATATTTAAATTATGTATTGTCTACATTAGAGTTATTGATGATTATTAAAAATTACTTGTTTTTGTTATAATCAAATAGAAGGAGATTGTTAATGCATTTATGTTTAAACCCTATTGTTGAATTTAATGATGATATGATGAAAAAAAGCTTAATGTATATTTGTGTGAAAAAAATAAGTAATATTGTAAAGTCATTAAATAGATAATCATTACATAAGGACTTAGTTAAGAAAGATATATGATAGTGTAAAGTCCATAAAGAGTCAATCATTGTACAAGGACTTAAGGATTAAACTTGTTAGGTTGATCCAAATAGTAGATTGTATAACTTGAAAAAGACTGCGAGTCCAAGTTCTTAAGGTTGAAAACTTAGTTTACTGATATCGCAGAATGAACTAAGCAAATCTGACAGAGTTATCGAGCTGAATGTAAAGATATCAATGTCGCAAAGTGACTGAAGGAACTCCAAGATCACAGAATGCCTTCATACAAATGAGCAGAATGCAAAATTACAAAGAAACATAAAGTGAGGACTGAGCTACAAAGAATAGTAGAGTAATGTTGAGCTACAAAGAAGCGCAAAGTAATGAAGGGCTATAAGAATCGCAAAATAAATTTATCTGAGGATTGACTCTACAATCCTAAACAATTGGTATCGTAAAGTGCAACTCCTGACATGTCAGTAGCCGTTTTGACATGAAACTTCTCCAACACACATTCTACCTGAATATTAATTAGTTGATAAGTTAGCTTATTAAAAGTATTCAAAGTCAAAATAAATGGTCAAAAAACACTAACCCTATCACTCCAGTTAATGTATTTTAAGGCGGATGGTGTTATTTGTTGGTTCGCTAAAGTATAGGATGCAAAGTGTCACATTTTGAAGTATAGGATGCAATGTGCAAAATGAGATAAACTTAGGGGATGCAAAGTGCATTTAACTCATAATTTAATTTAAAATGTGATCCTTATTTTAATATTTTAACATCACCCTTTTTATGTGTTGAATTATTACTAATTCCTTTTCTTTCAAAACTTGGTCTTTGTTTCCCTAACATAATTGTTATAAAAAAATCCCTTAAATAAATTTAGGCAATGATATTTTTAATGACTTTATTTATTCTTGCAGTTCATTATTAGACATATTATTAATGGGTTTGTTGTTATTAAAAGTATCAATACAAATATTTCTTATTTTTAATTCATTTGTTAATTTGTCAACTTCATTATTCAAATGATTAACTTTATTAAAAAGAATTTCATTATAATTTTCTAGATAATCATTTTTAGTAATTAAAACCTTACCCTTTTGTGAAGATTTATCTAACTCAATTTCTTTCTTTTTCATCAATTAATGTATCTACCTCAGACATTAATGTGTTTATATCCTTTAAATATGCATTTTTCTCTTAGTTTCTCATTTTTTTGTTTTAAGAGATGATAATTAGAAATGGTTACCTCACTCGATTCCTCAATTGATTCATTGTCGACTCCCATGAAGCATACTTGAGATATCCCATCATTTGAATCAACTTTCACATTGGATTCATCATCATTTCAGGTGAGAAGAGCTTTGTTCTTCTTCTTGTCCTTGTAGCTTGTGAAATATACGTAGGCACACTTAGAAAGGGGGTTGAATAAGTATGTGAGTAAACGGTGTCCAATTTTTACAAAACGATAAAACGGTTTATTATACAGTATACTGGATTATGAAAGCAGTTAACTGAATCAGAAACTTAGTCTGCTGGATATGAAAACAGTTTACTGTATTAGAGATTTAGTCTGCTAGATATAAAAATAGTTTACTGTATCAGCAAATTAGGTTACTGGATATGAAAACAATTTACTGTATTAATAATTCAACCTGTTATATAACCAATGCAGTGAGCCTTATAAGAGACTGTTTTGAAACTGTTAACACTTTTATGTAATGAGAAACTTAAAACATGTAACAAGATAAATAGATCAATCAATCACATTAACACCAAAAAATTTTACGTGGTTCGGCCCCTATTCTTTACTCTAGTGGCCTAATCCACGTCCAATACCAACTAGTATTGGAGACTCATTTATTATTTAACTTGGTTTACAAACAACCCTCTTTACAATTCAAGTTCCCAACCTTTGAGGATTAATCCTCCCAAACACCTATGTTCACCTTGTGCAAACCTATGCACTCCTTGAGTACATTTACTCACCGAGCTCTTAAGTTCACCTGAAACTTGAATGTAAAAATCCCTAATCCAAACTGGATTAGATAACAAAAGATTGATATAAAATAATCACAAAATGAACTACGATCAAAGCAATAATTATATCTCAATTCAAAGCTCAAATCAATATGCAATGATCAGGTTAAAAAAAGATATCACTGATTAAAGTGCAAGGATGAAAAGCTCAAATTAATAGAGACTTGATGTAGCACAACAGCTTTGTATATTCTTCATAATAGAAAATTTAAAAACTCTTAAAGTATATGTGAAGGTATAATTTTCAGAATATCTATTTCTTCTTTTTTCTGCTTATTATATTCTTGTATAAAAGCCACGGCTGGACTATATATATATTGAAGAAAGAATTTGTAGCCGTTTGAAATAAAATCACTTAGGAAGAAATCTTTCAAAAATAGATTGCTAATTGATTATCAATTGATTTGTTGGATAGTAATATATCCGTTGGAAATGAGGAAGTATAGAATCCTTAGCCACTAATCAATTGCATGTTCCAATTAATTATATGTTCACACTAATTTCTCCCAATAAGGTAATATAAGTGAGCAAGAATCTTGCTTTGCTAATTAAATTATTACCCTTACATGCAATCATTCATTTAACCAATCTTGGTAAGTAAATGCTAGACCCAATAAAGTTACTGTTATATGCTTTCACATTTACTAATTAAGGAATCATGTTGCACAAGTCAGTCCACAATATATTCAATCATCTTTGTTCATGGAATGAAGTGTGTCACTTAATTAGTCCACTTTCTAATTTGCATGATAAGTGAACAAGTGAATCAAATAAGGATATTTAGTAATTGGTAGGTAATTTCCATATAGAAAGAAGTGAATCAAATATTATTTTCATTTAACCAATCCGTAAGTCACTTGGAATAAATTTAGGAATAATTAATATTCAACTTTAAAAATATTTTCATATGAATTGTGAAAGCCCAATTAATTGTTTCCATAATTAATTAATTACTTACATGATTACCCAAATAATATGATTAATTAATATGAAGATATGAAAATAAATTTGCTCAATTAATCAAGATAATTATGAAAAGTCAAATCAATAAAAATCCCAATTCCAAAATTTAAGGTAATAGCTTTTATTTAGAAAGTATCTATTAAAATCTATTTTCAAGTTAACTGCTCTTATTATGGAAGAACTAATTAATTAGTTTTTCAACTTTTCAAAATTGATTTGATAGATATATATTATATAGCCCAATCAATTATGAAAATATAAAAATTGATTTGTTCAATCAATTAACTAATTTATGGAAAGCTCAATCAATTAAGATATTATAGAAAGCTTAAATTAATAATGAACAACCCATAAATGTTGTTTCCATAAATAGATCCCATTTTATCCAAAATAATTGATTTGAAAGATATTTATATTAATTAGCTCAATCAATTATTATGAAAATCTTAACTAATATAATTTAGCTCATTTAATTATGAAAAAAATTAATAATTAGCTTTACAAAATAAAATATTATTTTCTTTTTAAACCAAGTTAATTTTGAAAGCTTAATTAATTATTTCCATAATTATTACTTAATTACTATCATGATTATGTCCATGCAATGCAATCCTAGAGCTTTGATTGAGACATAAATAAAGCTAAGATCTTACATGATATCCTAGATGACCAGATCTGATTTTTGTTCAGCCACTTGAATTATGTAGTAAATACAACTTGGTTATTCAGTCTGCTGCATGACAGTTCTTTATCTAGCTTAATCCAGTATTGTTTCTCAGCTTGCTGCATGACAATGCTTAGATTGCTTAATCCAGATCTGTTATTCAGGATGATGTATTCAGTCATAGTCCAATGTCACAGTTCTGCTTTGACTACTCAGGATGCTGCATTATCTTGCTACATGTAATTTATCCTACAATTTCAAGATTTTAGTACACAAGGATAAAGTCATCATCAAAACCAAAGAACGGAGTGTGACCAAGTCAATAGCTTGATTTGCTTTTGTTCTTTAATTGAAAGTAGTCTTTATTAAAGTAAACTGGGCGCCTACATTCAAAAAAAGTCTCCTGATTTTGTTTTTCTTTAAGCTTGTTTGATGAGGTTAAGTTCATTTGTTTGTTCTTCATTTGATTCTTTCTTTATAATAGTCTTTTGAGTCTCATCGAGATCATTGCTATTTCTTCATCTAAATCATCATCAAGGTATTCTTCGTCACCTGCATTAATAGTCAAAACCTTTTTCACCTGCATTAAAGAGTTTTCTCCTCATTATATCTCTTTAATTGATATTCAAATTCTTTTAATTCACTAAATAAGATTAAATTATCAATTAAAGAAATAGTAAGAGAATCTTGAAGAGTTGCAACTTTAAAAACAAACCTCTTGGCATAGCTCGAATTAACTTACGGTTGATCTCACTTTGTGATCAAATTGTCTTATTAAGTAGTTTCAAGGAATTCATGTGAACGAGAAACCTTGTTTCTGTCTCTTTGATAGTTTTATCTTTCTCAAGTTTGAACACTTCATAGTCATGCATGAGTATACTAAATTTAGCTTATTTCACCTTAGATATTCCTTCATGACTTACTTTTAAAGTGTCCTAAATCTTCTTAGTTGTGTCGCATGAGAACACCTTGTCAATCTTGAATTGTACAATGTTACTAAGGAGTGTGGTCATTACTTTTGTATTATATGAGACCATATAAATCTCGGTTGCATCCATCACCATCAAAGACTTTGGAGTTCCATCATCATGTCTTGGAATGACTAGTCATTTCTTTACGACCCATTATTCCCAATGATCTCTTTTAAGTTAGATCCTTATTATGAACTTCTAGAAATTATAATTTTCAGCTCCATACAGTAGTGGAGGTAGGTCTATTGGTTAATTGAGCTTCTTGAATCGTGCTCCCAAACTATGTCATGTTAAAATATTTCCCTAAAAGTCATCTTTAAGGCCAAGATTAGTAGAGCTAAGCCCTGATACCAAATGAAAATCAAGTAGTGACACACTTAGATGGGGGTTGAATAAATGTTGGAACAAATATGAAAAACTTTTTAAAATTTTAAAAAATATCAGATTGAATCAAGTCAGTTGGAGAGTAGGCACCTAAATTCTGTTTTTAGAAAACTGTTTAACTCGTGTTTTTCAAACTCTTGTAAAACTTATCAAATGGGCAGCTGAGTTTTCAAAAATAATTTTCTTGTAAACTAATGTGTTAAATGATTAGGAAAATATATTTTAGTTAATTAATATATAACGATGATGGAAAATAAATTGCGCACAATTACTCCACAAGAACACGAGGATTTGTATTTGGTTCGGTCCTTAGATTATTCTACCAGGCTACATCCAAGTCCAAATATCAATTGATATTTAGAGGGCTTATATTAATTTCTTTAAAATACGTTACAACTTACAAGATAGTATCACCTAAGCACCTTTGCTCCCTTTTAGCAAACTTGTTTCAGTAGCTCTAACTACCCCTTTTTAATCAACCCGGTTAACTCGGATATTAATCTTGTAGTACCCTAATCCAACTGGATTATAACCTAATATACTAACAAATTAGCCTATTAACAAACTACAATAAGATCAACCACGAAGATTACAATTACTCTATGATCAAAAATAATAATTACCAAATGCTAGGTTCAATACGATGTATGTTATGATAAAAAAAAAATAAGAATGTAAAGGATATAACAGTTTAGCTCCGCTTGAAAACTGAACAAAAGATCTTCTTGGAGAGCTTGCTTCAATTGTAGTATATAAAAATATTATTAAAAGCTCGAATTATTTCTTGAGGATAGTAAACTGGTAAACTTTTTTTTGATATTGTAATTATGTGTGCGTTCAAAACTTAATTCCAATGATAGCTTTTTATAACCAATATGTGTAACGGCTAGTTTTGAAAATCATTAAGTCAAGATTTGTTAAGATAATAAGAGATATTGTTCTATTTAACAAACCAAATTTGATGAAAGATAAGGAATTTAAAATAATCAATTAGATTTGAAACTTCAAAAATCAAAGGATATATATTTTGGTTAAGAGAGATTTTGAAGTAAAAGATCCCAGCTATTTAGAGATTAAGTAGGACAGATAATCTGGGATAAGAAGAATTAGTTTAGAAAAGATATATAAGATTCAGGTATAGCCAAAATAAACTCAATCCCAAATATTTTGGAGATAAGGTAGTTAAAGATAAAACATAGGGTAAGAGATTTTGTTGGAGAAATTAACTCTAACTAAATATATCCCAAGGATTATGGAAGATAGGAATATAACATTTTAAATTTTACTTTCCACAAATCCAATATCAAATTTTTATAAAATCACATTTTATGTTTTCTTTAAAAATTCGTAGAACCAAAACAGGTATTATCGCCCTAATCCAAAGCAATCAATGATGACTGATTTGGTTTATAATTAATAATTTCATTCAAGAATAATTTTGAGCCTTGAAAATGATAATTAAAGTCGAACCTTACATGTTTGTCCTAGCAACCAACATCCTAACTTTAATTAACCTTCAAGTCTCCACATCTTGAGTTTTGTCTTTCATATAGGAAAAATTCTCCGAAAAGTAGTTTTAAAAATTTAATAAAACATGATTATCTTTATGGTTTTATACAAAACAACAATTATATATATACCATGTATCTTTAGTATGAATTGTTACCTAGTGCTTGGTTGGATTAGCACGTATGAATCTTCGAGTATCCTCAAAATCTTCTTTCTTATGATCTTATGCTGAATCTAGAGTGTGGTCTCCAAAGCACCCTTCTAGAAAAAAAAACTTTACGTGTTTTTCTTAGCAAAAGAAGGAGAGTATACGCTATTTTGTCTTTTTCTGATTTGAAATAATAACCTTATTTACGTATTTGATCAATGATATATTTATATCCTTATTGATCATTATCTCTCTCATGAAACTGATTCATATTAGGCTAGGATAGGGATCCTAAGGGTTTTTTCTGATTTGAAATAATAACCTTATCTACGTATCTAATCAATGATATATTTATATCCTTATTTATCATTATCTCTCTTATGAAACTGATTCATATTAGGCTAGGATGGGGATCCTAAGGAATACCTATTCTGACTCCAATACTTATTCATATATTATTATCTAATAATAATATATTAAATAAATATTAATTACAAGTAATTCCACTAAATAATTGTAATTGCACTTCAGTCCAAGAATTAAATAAAATAAACCCTTTACTAATTTACTGTAAATATTTTCTCTATAGATGTACATATATATTTCAGAATTAAATATAATCTTAATATATTTAAACTAATTTCATAAGTCCATAATTTATCTTCATTTGATCATAAATTGATTTAACAATTAAATCAATCATTTTAATAATAAATATTAAAAGATTTGGCCAATATTCTATGATCAATAATAAATTATTTTATGAAAAATCTTATAGATGTTTTGACAATAATAATGTTCTTAGTATTAATTAAATATATTAATTAACATTCCGAGGTATTAATTAAGACAATATAATTTCACTCGTTAGAATATTAAATTAATATATTTAACAATATTAAGTCATTTATTATTTCAAAATTAAGAAACATTAACAAATTAGTATTTATGTAAAAATATTTTATAAATAAAATATTATCACATGATCCGTTTAATGCACACCGTTAATGCACTAGTAATTTAATTAGAAATCCAACTTCCACGATCAAGATAAATTATCTATATTAAAGCACTATAACTTACATGATAATATCTCCAAATTATCATAGGTTATAAACTATTATATTTTTATTTGTATATATTACATATGATTTATATATTCTGTGTATAATACTTAATTATTTATACACATAAATCATAATATATATAAATTTAGATATTTATATTAAACATAATAAATGCTCATTTAATGAATGACGAATGATGTACTTTTATTAATCATAAATATCCAACATTAATAAATATTAAATAAATAGATAAATAGAATTTTTATAGAAAAAATCCAACATTTCATTCATTGCTTGACAAGCTTGTATCCTTTTGAAACTTGAATTTTTCCTTAAGGCTTCGCATTTTGAATTTCTTTAATCACCTATTAAGACATATTAGTTCATACATGTTTATGACATCATCAAGATCAACCAATGAGAGAATTTAATAAGTCAACATCTAATAACTTCATAATGCAATATGATATTACATAAATGTGACATTTTTACGTTTAGTTCACCTATTACATGTATTACTCTATTACGGGCGTAATGTTATTACATCAATTTTGATCTTTAAGCTTTTCATTACATCTTTCAATTGATATATTGGCCCATTATGGTTGTAATGCAATAGGTTATGAAAGACAAAACAATAATAATTACAACTGACAAGTTAATCAACCCCATATGAAGCACAGACGGTATGAATAATGATTCATTATATTATTAAATAGATAAATACTAATTAAAATTTTGAGAAGATAATTATAGTTATTAGATTATAACATTTTTATTTAAATAATTTTTATTAAATTATATATTATAAGTTACTTTGATCAATTATTAAGCTAAACATTTGAATGGAGTGCATATTTATTTGCTTGTGATTATGATAAAATAATTATTTTAATTTTATTTAAGTTAGTAATGGAATCCTATATTAGTGTTTATATTGATAAAATTTACTTAAAATTCTAATCCGATTAGAAGTATGAAATTCAACCTCTAATTGGTTTTAATTTAGTTTTGACAATTAGTTAGTAATGAATTCATTATAATTTTTGTGACGACCCCGAATCCGGGTCCCCCGAACCTCGAACTCGGTTCAACACGAGTACTACTTTTCCTTATTGTTCATGAATTACAACAATATTATAATTGCTAAATAATCATTTATTTACAATTATATAACATCTCTTTCTATTCCATAATCGCAATCTTTATACATTCCTAGTATGTCTTCATATCATACATGATACGACATTCTATTACAATCAATTTGAGATCATATGTATAATGACTCAATCACACCATCCTATTATCCTTATTCATAAAGGACAACGTCTGAAAAATAATATTCAAATAATCTGTAAATGTTCTTTTAACAATTTAAGTTTGCTAATCTATAACACAACAAAACATAAACTCTTCATATCTACTTACACAAGTGAATGAATTAGTCTACCGCAAGGTTTTACTACAAAAGCACCTATGCTTCAATCTTGATGACTCATTAGTCAATCTTCATCTTTGCCTCTACCGGAGTAATCGGCTTCCTCAAGCTACTCTGTAATGTTTTGTTTTAAGCAAGGGTGAGCACGACGGCTCAGCAAGTCTAACAGTTTCACATAACACGTAAAAACAGTTCAATCATGCTTCATGCTTCATGCATCTTATGCTTTGCAGTACATACATTTCTCATGCATATCACGCCTCGCATTTAATCTATGCTTCATATCTAACCTCTATCATGACATATAGTTCAATGCAGAACAATTGTCTTAAATCAACTAACGCATATCAACAGTTCAAATCAACTTATTGCACAAAGGCACATTAAAACATCTTTGCACATAACCACGTATGAGCACATCTCAGTTTAATAACAAACTTATAATTTATGCACATAATACAACACGTTCTGAAAAACTTGTCTGGACTTGTATAACCAGCTTACGTTAATCTTTGACATTCCTTGCACCACCTACAAGGTATGTGAGATCAACGGTGCACAATATCAGTCAAAGTTTGACTCAATACTAAATCTTATTTTAAAGATATTTATTTCTTCTTATCATCCCCTTTATTTAATAAGGTTAATTTCATATTTTAGTCTCTCTTTGACTTGACTCAGTGTTTCATATTCAACACCATAAATCTTTTGTTCGAAACTATGCAATTCTGACATTTATTAATGTCACTGCATTAAAACTTGGACCCTATATTTATTTAGGTCGATCCACCAATTAATCACTAATGGACCATACCCTTGGTTTAACTTAATCACATCATTTATCTCGATACTTATCATAATATTACCCACCTTGGATAATATTTTAAATTTTACTATCAATTAGTAATAACTTATAATGTTATTTAATTGTTAAATAACACTTTAAATAATCATTACTATTATTAATTTATTTTTAATAATAGTTTACCTTAATCATTATGATTAATCTTTTAATAATAATTTAATTGCTTGCTAATATTATTACCCTTTAATAATATTTTAATTGACTTCTCATTATTATCAATCATTTTAATAATAATTTAATTGTTCATCAATATTATCAATCATTTAATAATATTTGAAATCCTCACGTATCATTAGTAATTATTTAATAACGATTCAACCCTTAACTATTATTACCCAATAGTTAATTACTTGATTAAACAATATTATTAATTCTTTAATAATATTCTAAATCTTTATTTATCATTATTATTTATTTAATAATGATTTAACTCTTAACTATTATTATTTAATAGTTAATTAAATGCTAAATAATATTATTAATCCTTTAATAATATTTTAAATTAATTACATATCATTATTAATTATTGAATAATGATTTAATTCTTAACTATTATCATTTAATAGTTAGTCAATAATATTATCAATATATTTTAATTACTTAATAATCTTCTTTCGATTAAGTAATAATTTATTCCACTTAATTACCATTTAATTATTATTTAATATGAATTAAATAATAATTAATTAACTAATTATCCGAACTCATTATTTAATATTAATTAAATAATAATTAATTAATTAATTAACCTTACTTATTATTTAATATTAATTAAATAGTAAATAATTAGTTTCTTAACCTTAATTATCCTTTAATTATTATTTAATATTAATTAAATAATAATTAATTACTTAATTAACCTTACTTATTATTTAATATTAATTAAATAATAAATAATTAGCTTTCTAACTTTAATATTCTTTAATTATTATTTAATATTAATTTAAATAATAATTAATTATTTATTTAACTTTACTTATTATTTAAGTGCAATTAAATAATAAATAACTAACTTATTCATCTTAACATCCTTTAATTATTATTTAATATTCATTAAATCATAATTAATTAATTACATAACTTCATATATTATTTAATATTTATTAAATAATATTTAATTAGATTATTAGCCTATTTATACACTAATAAATAGCTAATATATAGTGAATCACTCCAATAATTTCAAATTTTATTTTATAACACTTAACTAGCATGCCAATAGGTCAAATATTATTTTTCTGAAATTAAAAATAAGTTTTCCATAATTATTAGCAATTTAGTAAGCTTTAATCCACCATTAATTCTAATAAATACCAAATTACAAAAAACATCGGATTTTAAATTTTGATAATTTTCTTTATAAAATTATAAGCATTTTCTCTTTTGGAACCAACCCAAGAACCGGCCTAAAAATGCCCGAACCGGCCCTACCTAGAAATCATGAAAAACCGAAAAAAATCGAACCGGCCGGTTTTTTTAAAAAAATAGGCAGATTACTTTTTGAATTTTTCAGACTTGGGGTCTCCGACGGGAACTTGAATAAAATGAAATCCACAAGTCCGATTGAGGCCTATTTGATATCGATGGATTCGTAACTTCCCAAACTACATTTTTCTGTCATCAAACATCAAATTTGGATTTGTTTTGGTCACGAAAATTGGCTCCAAACCGGACTGTTGTGCACAGCCCTAAAACAATGGGGTGTTTTGGTAGAAAATCCATATCTTGCTCATTTTAAATCGGATTTTAGTCATTCAACTTGGAGAATCTTCATATTTCATAGATCTATCACCCAAAATTGACGGATCATGAATCCGACTTACGGATCATGCCCAGAAATTTCGGGAGTGGCTGCCATGATTTTGGTTACTTGGTTTTCGTCGGTAAAAACTTATTTGATGATTTTGATGAAATCTTTCCACATAAATACACCCAAAAATTCATATTAAACCCATGTAACCCTAGATATATCAATCTAGCATGTTTCTACCTTTTTAGATTTTGAAAATTAGTTTTCTACCAAAGAAATTACATAGTACCCAAAGAACAATACCAAGCTAGAATGTTTTATACCTTTTGTTGATTATCCTCTTTGTTAGAACTCCATCTTTAAACCTTGCTCCAAGATCATCCAACCATCAATGCTCACAAGATCTAACTTTCTTTTTCTTTTTCTATAGAGTTCTCTCTCTTTTCTCTATTGAAATTTTTGTAAAATGGCTAACAAACACAATGAATTGGTGAAGCACTATATTTATAGTACTTCCTTAATCTCCATTAGCTCCTACTAATCAACCAACACTTGGACATTTAAGGCTTAAACTCATGCTTACTATAGCTTGGATGGACAAGATGATTGACAAGGATGAATGACTCCTATCACGGTTGCTTGGAAGCAACTTTTAGAGTGTAAAACAAGCAAAATAAAGCCACACTCAAAATTTTCATGTGGGGCCCCCTCCAAAATTCGGGATTTGCCAATAAATTACACCAATTTGGCTTTATTTTTATATCCTATATCATTATATAAGTATCAATATATATATATTGACCATAACTTTGACTACCATTTGGGCTCCACATTGGATCAATTTAATATTTCTATTGGGCTCGTCAATTAAATTTTTTTGGGCTCAATTTAATTACTACATTGGGCTAATATTAAATACCCTATGTTACATTTAATTAAACAAGCATTGGGCTTGGTTAATTATTACATAAATCCATGTTCAAATTAAATTATATGGACTACTAGGTTAAATTAATTTGACCTAGTTTAATACCTCAATTGGACTTATAATATAATCTAATTAGATTTGCTATAATTAATTCTACCACATTGGGTTACTTAATTAACCCATCCACGGTTAATTCTTAACCCCACATTTATTTATCTAGCAATTAACCAATGATTGGTTAATGTTATCTCTCTTGTCAACCAACTAGGGTTATTCAATTAACTAGACACTAGTTAATTCTCTACACTCAATCAATACTTGAAATGCTTCTCCCAACCATTGACCATCATTTGACTTTTAATGGTTTGGGCTACATAACTTATTTTTTATTGGCTCTCTTATTTAATTACCCATTTCATGCAAATATCTCCATATTGGGCTTACATCTATAACAACTTATTAATTAAGTAAATTACTTAATTAATTAACTTCTTAATATTGTCCTTCTAGGCAATATTCCACTTCCCTACTTGTTACTCATAACCTTAATTCATAACTTATATAATTAATTCAATTAATTATATTACATGACTTTTCTTTTTAATCCATACTAAAACTAATTAATTTATTAGTTTTATTAAGTATTTAATTTACTTCACACATCATCTTGTTTGACTAACAAACTCAACTATAGGTGTATATATATAAATATTAATATATTCACCTTCACTTCTCAATTGAATTTCTTTCTTAAATAAATTATCTACCTGCATCATTAAAATATTCTCACATTTAATTTCTAACAAATAATTTATGTTAAAAAAAAAATGTTTACCCATTTTCTACACATCTTCCTTCTCACCTTATAGGTTTAAACCTTAACTTTTAATAAAATCAATTAAGATATTATTTAAAATCTTGAAATTATCTGGGATATTACAATTTTTCAACTAATTTTACAGTTATTATGTTTTAAAAAAATTCATATATATTATTAATATAATTAATCGTGTTATTTGGTAGAAGTTCAAGTTTTAATAAATTTAGGTAATATATATTATAATGTGTTATATTGTCTTAATTAATTACGTAAAACTATGATAACAAATTTTGTAATTAAATTGGTAAAACTAAAACTAAAAATTATCTTAGAAGTTACTTTTTCTATTAAAGATTTGTTGGGTTTCTTTTGAATATTTTATAAATTTGGATAGTATGTATTTAATTATTATTTAATAAATTTGTGTTATATTATTAGAGATGAGTTGAGTTTCTTTTGAATAATTTAAAATTTTGGATAGTATATATTTAATTATTATAAATTTGTATAGTACTTACACTAATTTGAAAAGAAAAAAAAAAGATTTTGCTTTTTTATATTTTATTAGATATAAAAATATTTTTAAATTTGGATAGTATTTAATTGATACAAATTTAGATAGTATTTATACTAATATTGTAATATCCCAGATATTTTTAAGATTTTAAATAATATCTTAATTGATTTAATTAAAGGTTAATGTTTAAAACCTAGAATTTGAGAAGTAAGATGTATAGAAAATAGGTAAACATTTTTTTTTTAACATAATTTATTTGTTAGAAATTAAATGTGGAACTATTGTAATGATGCATGTAGAGAATTTATTAAGGAAATAAATTCAATTGAGAAGTGAAGGTGTTTATATTAATATGTATATACCTAAAGTGTGATGGTTAGCCAAATAAGAAGATGAGTAGATTAAATACTCAATTAAACTAATAATTTAATTAGTTTAAAATATAAAGTAAGAAGAGAAGTCATTAAATATAATTAACTAGGTTAATTATATTAGTTAAGAGTTAAAGTTGTAGAAAAACTAGAATGGTTGTCTAGAATGACAATATTATGAAGTTAATTAATTAAGTAATTAACTTAATTATTAAGTTATTGTATAGAGTCCATTAATAGAATTAAAACAAGCCCAAGATGGGAATACTTGAATGAAGGTGGGTAATTAAATAATAAGCCCAAATGTTATGATTATTAATAGTCCAAGAGGTAATTAATATAAGTCCAATTAAATTATGTTGGCAAGTATTGTGATAGTCCGATTAAATTAATTACCAAGACCAAGTTATAAATGATATGAAAGTTGTGTTGGGTAGCCCAAGTAATTAAATAAGAGAGCCCAATGCAAAGTAAGCTATGTTGCCCAAACATTTAAAAGTCCAATGTTGGTCAAAGTGTTGGGAGATATTGTTGAGTGTAGAGAATTAACTAATGTAGGGTTAATTGAATAACTCTAGTTGATAGGCAAGATAGAGAATTAACCAAACATTGGTTAATTGCTAGAGGAAGAAAGGTAGTGATGAGAATTAACTATGGATGAGTTAATTAAGTAACCCAATGTGGTAGAAATAATTATAGCAAGTCTAATTGAATTATATTACAAATCCAATGGAGGTATTAAACTAGGTCAAATTAATTAACCTAGTAGTCCATGTAATTTAATCTAAACATTGATCTATGTAATAATTAATCAAGCTCAATGTTTGTTTTAATTAAATGTAACACAAGGTATTTAATGTTAGCCCAATATAATAAATAAATTGAGCTCAAACAAATTAAATAAATGAGCCCAATATAATTTAATTCTAAGGTCCAAAGTGGAGCCCAATGTGCATGTATAGGTGAATATGTATACATATGTTGGTGTATATATATATGAATGCTTATATAATGATATAAGACATAAAAATAAAGCCAAATTGGTGTAATAAATTGCAAATCCCGAATTTTGAGGGGGGCCCACATGGAAATGTTGAGTGTGGACTTCCTATGACTTCAATTACACTCCAAAAGTTGCTTACAAGCAACCTTGATGGATGTCACACCAATGGTCATTCATGGTAGTCATTCCATGCAATAGTAATCTAGTTTAAGCTCCTAATTTCACCAACACTAGTTGATTAAGAGGTTAATGAAGGATTAACATTGTGCTATAAATAGAAGTGTTCCACTCATTGGTGAGGTTGGTTGGTCATTTGTAGCATTTTCTAGAGTGAAAAAGGGAGAGCTTCTTGAGAGATATAGAGAGTTACTCTTTTGAGATTGATGATCCACCAAGAAAATTTGCTAGAGAATGGACAAGAGGGAGTCACAAGCCAAGATCAAGTCAAGAGGAAGGAGAGCATCCGTGTATAAAAGGTTAAAAGGTGCTATAAACATTCTTTAGTTCATTTTTATAGTTTAGATATGATTTGAACGGTTAAAATATATTTTTAACCGATCAAAAGTTATTTTGATGATCTAGAAGTCTAAAACTATGATATATAGGTATATTCATGGTTTGATATAGTTAATACATGTATTTGTATGGATGGTACGCAAAGAATTAGAAGGAAAGTCCATATAACGATTTACCGGTAAAACCCTAAGTGGTTCGATTTTTAAATTTCGTGTCAAACATTTTCAAAAATATGATTGAACCATGAAATATTATAAAACAAGAAGTTAGTAAGACAACAACACTAAGTTGATGTCATTTGGATGTGTAGAGTTTATTTTATTCAAGTTCAAACCATTAAAACCAAGGATTTGTGATTTTAGTTTTCACTTTGTTCTTGTGAGCAGTTTTTAGTCCACTTCCGTTTGAAATTTGGATTTGTGATCTAACGAGAGGTTGTAGAGGGGGAAATTCTGATGAGAATGGACTCAAGAATCACCCCAAAATATTTTAAAATGAAGAAGTTATGGCTGTCGGAGCGTCGGATGGTCGAATAGCCCATTTTTAGGGTTTTGTTTCTGTTTTGGACGCCCCAGCGCCCAGTTGAGCGCCTCAGCTTTCAAAACAGAATGTGTAAGTTTTCTGGGTCGGGTCGGTCCTGGTCGAGTTTTTAATGAAAATTTAAGTAAAAATAAGTGTAAAATAAATGAGTTTGAATACTAAACCAATATATGAAGTTTATTAGTAACTAATTGGTAGCTAAATATTTAACATAAAGACTAAAGTTAACATAATTAAAAAGTTAACTATTGATATTATTTAAAGATTATTAAAATATTATTAAATGATCAATAATATTAGTATATGATTAAAAAGTTATTGAATGATGAATAACATTTGTAAGAGATTAAAATATTAGTAAATGGTTAATAATATTAATAAGTGATTAAAATATTATTAAATGATTAATAATATTAATAAATGATTAAAATATTATTAAATAGTTAATAATATTAAGAAGTGAATAAAATATTATTAAATGGTTAATAATATTATTAAGTGATTAAAATATTATTAAATGGTTAATAATATCAATAAATGATTAACATATTATTAAATGGTTAATAATATTAAGAAGTGATTAAAATATTATTAAATGGTTAATAATATTAATAAGAGATTAAAATATTATCAAATGGTGAATAATATTTGTAAATGATTAAAATATTATTAAATGGTTAATAATATTAATAAGTGATTAAAATATTATTAAATGATTAATAATATTAATAAGTGATTAAAATATTATTAAATAGTTAATAATATTTGGATGTAGTTGTATATTATCAAAGGTAGATAATATTTTGAAGTATTTGGTACATTATTAAATGTCCAAATCATTAAGTTATGTAAAAAAAAGAATGTTTAATTAAATTAAACCGATGTAAATAGTCAATTCGTGACTAAATTTTGACAACTTATTAAAAGTAAGTCGTACGAAGAACGTGTAGTGAAGGTGTAAGTTAGATAAGCATACCCGACATGTCCAACTGGGGTTGGGCTAGGGTTTTTGTAATATCCCGGATATTTAAATGAATTAGAAATAAAATATTTAATATTTAATAAAGGTTGGAGTTTGATAACCTAGTAGTGATAGATAAATAGAGGTCCAAATTAAATTTAACGGACTAACTTAGATATGGTGATATCAAAATTTTTGATAAGTTAGCAAGTAAAGTGATAATTCAATAAACTTGACTAACAGCAAATCTAATTAAATTAAGAGAATTAATTAGTGGAGTTATGTAATTATGCGACGTGGTTGCGTGTAAATTAAATATGTATTTATATGAATATATATATATATGCGTGCATATTTAGTAACATAATTTAATGGTTAATTAAATTGTGATAAATAGATAGATTAATATTAAATTAATCCGAATTGAATTAAAAGGTTTATTGTGGAATTAATTTATTCATTAATCAACAATTATGCAAATTGTTGATAAATTATTTGTGAGGAATAATTATGTAATTTATATAATTATAAATTATATAAAGTAGTTGAATTAATTAAGGGAGATTAGTAATTGTATATATGTACAACCTTTAATTTCATATACATGTACATATATATAAAGGGTTTAAATTAATTGAGAAATTTTAAATAGTAATTGAATATATTAAATGAATATATTCTATAATTAAATAAATCATTGTAAATGATTTATGAGAGTGAGAAATTTAATTATACAATTATTTGTGTAATATTAATTAAATAATTTAATAAATTATTTAAATAAGAAATTTAGTAAATATATTATTATTTTAATGTATTTTCGGGTAAATGGAATTATTTCCATAATTGATGAGAAATGAATTATTTAATGTAAATGTATTAAATAATTTAATTTATGGCCTAAATAATATATATTAAATAATATATTGTATTTATTTTAATTTCATAATTTATTGTGAAATTGTTTTCGAGGTAAGGTAATGTGTATAAATAATATATATAGATTATATATATTATTATTAGCAAACACACTCTAAAGTTTTAATATCAAAATAAATTGACAAGTTGTCATTAATTAAATATTCAATTAAATTGAATATAATGAGTGAATTAAATTTATAAATTAATTAATATGATAATTAATTAATGTAAATAATGTAAAATATTATTAATAATATTATTAGTCCATTTAGTAATTTAATACTTATGGGTTAGAATATTTAATTATTTATTCAATCTAATTATTTATTTAATCATGGATTGAATAATTAATGTGTAAATTATTAAATTAGCCCAACATGGGTCAATTAGTAGCCCAAGTGGAGAATAATATAATTTGACAATTTAGTAGCCCAAACAATTTAATAGGAGCCCAATTGGTATTTTAAATTAAAGCCCAATGATTGGCCCACTTGAAAAATACTTAATTAAACTATTATTTATAAAAAAAAAATGAGCAAAAGACAAACTTTTTGGGACAAGTTGATAGATGTTGCCGGCAAGGATAAGAATAAGAGAGTGAGATTGATTGTTATGTTATTATTTAATTATTTATTAATTAGGTTGCTTGTTTTAATTTTTTTGGTGAGTCTTTTCCCACAAAATTCTCACCAACTAAGGCATGGGTTGGCTTTCTTGTGTAAGCATCCAATAGCTAGCTTGTGTTGGTCAAATTTCATAGATATAAGATATATATCTATACATTATGGAAGACTTAGGTAATTAGAGAGAGAGAAATGTTAGTCATTTCTTCTTCTTTCACTTTTCAAATTAGAGAGAGAATTATTTGAGAGCAAGGATATGGAAGGAGAAGGAATTCTTGGTTCATGCCATCCTCCTTCACAACCCATTTTGAAAGAAAAATGAAGATAGCCATTAAAATGAGGTAATTGTTTTTATAAACCCTAATCTTATTTTTTTCTTTCAAGTTCATGATAGAAATATTAACGTAATGATTTGTATGGTTAAAATCATGATTTGTATGTTTATATAGGTTATCATGAGTTTAACTTATGTTTTATAAGCTTTAATGTGGGAAAAAAATGTTCAAACTTTGAAAAAAATCAAGTTTACCGGAAAACTAAATCGGAACAGCCGCTCCCGGAATTACTGTTCACGATCAGAAAATTGGATTTTTGATCCGTCAATTTTGTTGGATAGATCTTGAAGTTATGTAAATTCTCCAACTTGAATGACTAGAATCCGATTTAAAACGAGTGAGATATGATTTTTCTACTAAAACACTCCACTGTCGGAAGTTTTGCGTGAACAGTCCGGTTCCAGGCTATTTTCGGAGGTCAAATCATGTCCGAAAAATTAATCCAATAATGGAAAATTGTAGTTCGAGAAGAAACGAACGTAACAATATAAAGTAGAGCTCCATCGGAGTTATAGAACTCAAGTTATTAAAATTTTAGTAAAAGACCCCAAAGCTTGACAAAAATCTGGAATAAGGCATGTTTCTGCCGGGTTTTTTTTGGTGAACCGGCCGGAGCATTCCGGCGGCCGGTTCACCCATTTTCCGGCCGGTTCCGGCGACGGCCAAAACTAGAAAGTTGCTTGGAATTTTGTGTACTATTTTCTGGAATTTAATGGTATTTTTATAATGTCAGTAGCTATTTTTCATAATTATTAAATGATAAAAGCTTACTAAATGTATGAAAAATAATAAAAAGCATTTTTAAATTTTGGAAAAATATGAACAAATAACCAACTGATTACTTGAAGTGTTATAGGTATTGAGATGGTATTATTTCTAAAAATTGATATTTTTCATATTATTTATGGTGAAAAGGTACACTAAATTGTGACTACCTAGCTAATAATTCAAGAAAATTATAAATAAATTGTTATTAAATCTTAAATATGTACTTTATGTATTTAATAACAATATCAACATGTTTGGAGAAAATAAATTAATTATTTATTATTTAATTGATAAATAAAGAAAGTAACTAGGTAATTATTATTTAATTTATATTAAATAGTAACTAAATCATGAGAAAGTGTTTAAACTAATTATTTATTATTTAGTTAAGAGTAAATAATAAATAAAGGTGACAAATTATAAATTATTATTTAACTCTTATTAAATAATAATTAAAGAGAGATAAAAATTTATAAATTGATTATTTATTATTTAACTATTATTAAATAATAAATAAGGATAATAAAAAAATTAATTATTATTTAATTAGCATTAAATAATGATTAATGGAAACTAAGTTATTAGAGTAATAATTTATTATTTAATTTAAATAATAAATAAGGATAAATAAATTGATTATTATTTAGCCTTAAATAATAATTAAAATTAACTAAATAATTAATTATTATTTAATTGACATTAAATAATAATTAAAGAGGATTAAAATTAGTAAACTATTATTTAATTTCTTTAAATTAAATAATAAGTGAGGTTAATTACTTAGTTAATTATTAGTTGATTAATATTAAATTAAAGAAGGTTAAAATTAAATCAATAATTATTTATTATTTAATTATTATTAAATAATAAGTAAGTACAATTAGTTATTATTTATTTTAAGTAATAACTAAAGATAATTAATTAATTCCTATTTAATCAAGATTAAATAGTAATTAAATAGAGATTGAGTTAATAAAATAATTTGAATTTAATTATGCTTTAATTAAACAATTGTAATAAGTTGTTTAAGGGTTTAATAAGAGTCCAACACCTAAGAAAAATATTTTCTAACTTATTAAATTATTAACCTAATATGATTGAGGGTCTATAAGGTTAATAATATTGTTTTGACTGATGTATATCATGTGTTAGTACTTATATGGTAGATAAGTTCCTTAGTAAGCGTATAGTTGTTCAAATACGTCGTACTAATTATTAGACCAACTTTATTAATGTTAGGTCTTTCAAAGCCAGTTAGTTAAAGCTAGACACTTATTATAGCTGAGCAGACAGGCAAGTTTCCTAAACCCTACTCAATTTATATTCGAGCAGGATCTATTATTTTATTGTTCAAGTCCCTAACTCAAATTCAAGTTATTACGTTTCAAGCATGTTATGGTTTAATTTTGTATAATTATTCCACATCTTTAAATTGTTGATTCGCACATAGTGCTTGTTGCATGTGTTCATTAGGTATGAAAGGCTGATCACCTTCATTACCATAAGGTTCAGTTAAATTTGTTCATGGTCATTATTGACACTCAACATTACTTGATTCAGTCATTCAATTATTGAAATTATGATTCGTACTCTTTCACAATTATTATATTGTTGAAAATCCGAAAGCTTGTTCTTTCTTTCAATCATGATATATCGTTATTGTATTTAAACTTGCTGAGCAAAGTCGTTGCTCACTCTTGCTATATCATGATAACAAATTTCAGAATAATACGAATGTCCGAGGAGAGACGGAGACAGAAGCAAAAGACAAGATTATAGTGTTATTCATTATAACTAAATTGTTATATGATGTAAGTAATTTTGTAAACCTTTTTATGAATCTAAAGGTATATATATGTAAGTTAAGGTTAGAAACCTTGGGAAATGTTGTAGAATAAACAATTTATGTTTATATATTCCGCATTAGCTATAGAACATGTATGAAGATGATGTATCGTGACGTACCAAGTCTAAGGTTAAAGGAACCCGGATTTGGGGTCGTCACAGGTTGGTATCAGAGCTGATAGGTTATAGTTCTTAGGTAGCAGTACCTTAGGCTATAATCATGGAAAGATAATGAAGACAGTGGAAGGATAAACTCAGATAGAGTTTAGAAGTGAACATATACAGTTCATAAAGGAGGAAATAAATCTATATAGATACATAGATATATGAAAAGATTCAAAGAAGGATCTTCAATGAGTGTAATCCAAATAAATGGAATAAGAATCAGGGAACACTTGATTCAAGAATTTAAAAAGAGAAAGATCGTACAGTAAAATGATCAGAGATGAATGATAAGATGATAGGATTAAACGATCCTAGAATAAAGGAGAAATAGTACAGTGAAATCAATTGTGTTATAAGATCACGATGATCATAGTAAAATCATGGAATGACAAATGGTTTGTTAAATGATAAAGAGGTGGTTTTGATAGCATGGTGCTATAACAATGAAGATACTGAAATAGTAACAAGTGGACTCTTGAAGTGTTGAGTGTGATAAGGTATGAATTGACAAAATTCATATCAAGTTAAGAGAAGTTAGAGGTTTGTAGGTTTTTAATTGAGGACTCATATTAGTGGCTGAGTTGTACAATTTCTTGTATGGGCAGGAGATTGTGTTTGGTTTGACGACCACTTGGCTTCCTATAATGATAATCAACTGAAACCTGGTGTCGCGCTATTCACTATATGTATGTTGAGAAGGTGATTCTTTTCTCATGTGTATAACGGATAGGTAGAGGATGTTAAGATAAGTTCGTGTTCTGAGAACTGACACGCATAGTAAGTTCGTGACTCATAGTCATGTGGTGGAGCCCCTCAGCGAATGGGCGACTTTGGCCTGACTAGGACAAGTTCCTCAAACCATATGATTGTGGTAAGTTGCTGAGCCCAAATACGTGGTAAGTTTGATGAACAGTAGGTATGGATAGAGTTAAGTAGTCAGGTTAAGGCTATAATGGATATAGTTATTAAGCTGAAAAAGAATGTGGAGGAAAAATTTGAGGTGTTTTGAGGTTTTAGGATATTCTAAATCTTCTAGCTATGCTAGACTTTGAAATTCTTAAAAATCGTGCCAAATTCGCACTTTTGTGCTTTTGAAAAGACAAATGTATTTTTGAAATCATTAATGCATTTAGTGCAGAGATGATAACCGATGGAGTCATCAATGCAGAGTAACCTAGTGTTGGATGTATTTTTAAGCCCACTATGGTATGATGTAATATGACAAAGTCAAAATGATTTTTAATATTTTGAAACGTTTAAAGAAGAGTCTATGCTAATTGTTTCGGTAAGACAAATTGATTTGAAAATATCAAAATGTATTTATAAAATCATCACACGCCATTAAAGCCATGGTGCAGAGATGAAAAAGACGGAATCCTCAACGCACTGTTGCAACGGTGCGGTATCATGAAGTCCTATAAATGAATTTTAGTACTTTAACTAATCTGAAATGATTTTTTTGAATCGTAATATACGAACAATTCAATGATGTGAGTCTATGTCATTTATTTTGACTGGACACTTTTGGTCAGAAATGACTCAAGTTTTATTTTCCAATCCAACTTATGCTGGAGCGGAATTTTGTAGTAAGTCTGAGGTGAACAACCCCGTAATGGGGGATATGTCAGAGCCATGAATAAAGAACCCGCGAGGGGGCGCCCAACAGTGGTGGCATGCTGATATGGGTTGGTAAATCCAAAGAGTTCGACCCCGTGAGAAGTCGTTGTGCACAACGCAGAAGTACGATAGACTGATCACCTAGCGTACACCTATGGAATGTTTTCAGTCTTTGTGATTGATAAACACTCTGTTTATAAGTATTTACAGGGATAAATACTATTTATTCGGAATTCAGTTAATTCCATGTTCACAGTCTTGATGACTCATCAGCATATTATGAAAGTTTTAATGGATATTTTGATTTTCAATTTATTCTTCTGTAAGATATTGATTTTCAATTTATTCTTCTGCAAGATATTCCATTGTTCTGGAATTATGAGCTAGAAGTATGAACTTCCTAGAAAAGGGTGGTCATAGACTTTGATGAGTAAAGAGTTATACTCAGAGATGAAAATTGGTAGAAATGTGTATGAGATAATTTCGGGGACGAAATTTTTAGAAGAATGGGTGAATGTAATATCCCGGATATTTAAATGAATTAGAAATAAAATATTTAATATTTAATAAAGGTTGGAGTTTGATAACCTAGTAGTGATAGATAAATAGAGGTCCAAATTAAATTTAACGGACTAACTTAGATATGGTGATATCAAAATTTTTGATAAGTTAGCAAGTAAAGTGATAATTCAATAAACTTGACTAACAGCAAATCTAATTAAATTAAGAGAATTAATTAGTGGAGTTATGTAATTATGCGACGTGGTTGCGTGTAAATTAAATATGTATTTATATGAATATATATATATATGCGTGCATATTTAGTAACATAATTTAATGGTTAATTAAATTGTGATAAATAGATAGATTAATATTAAATTAATCCGAATTGAATTAAAAGGTTTATTGTGGAATTAATTTATTCATTAATCAACAATTATGCAAATTGTTGATAAATTATTTGTGAGGAATAATTATGTAATTTATATAATTATAAATTATATAAAGTAGTTGAATTAATTAAGGGAGATTAGTAATTGTATATATGTACAACCTTTAATTTCATATACATGTACATATATATAAAGGGTTTAAATTAATTGAGAAATTTTAAATAGTAATTGAATATATTAAATGAATATATTCTATAATTAAATAAATCATTGTAAATGATTTATGAGAGTGAGAAATTTAATTATACAATTATTTGTGTAATATTAATTAAATAATTTAATAAATTATTTAAATAAGAAATTTAGTAAATATATTATTATTTTAATGTATTTTCGGGTAAATGGAATTATTTCCATAATTGATGAGAAATGAATTATTTAATGTAAATGTATTAAATAATTTAATTTATGGCCTAAATAATATATATTAAATAATATATTGTATTTATTTTAATTTCATAATTTATTGTGAAATTGTTTTCGAGGTAAGGTAATGTGTATAAATAATATATATAGATTATATATATTATTATTAGCAAACACACTCTAAAGTTTTAATATCAAAATAAATTGACAAGTTGTCATTAATTAAATATTCAATTAAATTGAATATAATGAGTGAATTAAATTTATAAATTAATTAATATGATAATTAATTAATGTAAATAATGTAAAATATTATTAATAATATTATTAGTCCATTTAGTAATTTAATACTTATGGGTTAGAATATTTAATTATTTATTCAATCTAATTATTTATTTAATCATGGATTGAATAATTAATGTGTAAATTATTAAATTAGCCCAACATGGGTCAATTAGTAGCCCAAGTGGAGAATAATATAATTTGACAATTTAGTAGCCCAAACAATTTAATAGGAGCCCAATTGGTATTTTAAATTAAAGCCCAATGATTGGCCCACTTGAAAAATACTTAATTAAACTATTATTTATAAAAAAAAAATGAGCAAAAGACAAACTTTTTGGGACAAGTTGATAGATGTTGCCGGCAAGGATAAGAATAAGAGAGTGAGATTGATTGTTATGTTATTATTTAATTATTTATTAATTAGGTTGCTTGTTTTAATTTTTTTGGTGAGTCTTTTCCCACAAAATTCTCACCAACTAAGGCATGGGTTGGCTTTCTTGTGTAAGCATCCAATAGCTAGCTTGTGTTGGTCAAATTTCATAGATATAAGATATATATCTATACATTATGGAAGACTTAGGTAATTAGAGAGAGAGAAATGTTAGTCATTTCTTCTTCTTTCACTTTTCAAATTAGAGAGAGAATTATTTGAGAGCAAGGATATGGAAGGAGAAGGAATTCTTGGTTCATGCCATCCTCCTTCACAACCCATTTTGAAAGAAAAATGAAGATAGCCATTAAAATGAGGTAATTGTTTTTATAAACCCTAATCTTATTTTTTTCTTTCAAGTTCATGATAGAAATATTAACGTAATGATTTGTATGGTTAAAATCATGATTTGTATGTTTATATAGGTTATCATGAGTTTAACTTATGTTTTATAAGCTTTAATGTGGGAAAAAAATGTTCAAACTTTGAAAAAAATCAAGTTTACCGGAAAACTAAATCGGAACAGCCGCTCCCGGAATTACTGTTCACGATCAGAAAATTGGATTTTTGATCCGTCAATTTTGTTGGATAGATCTTGAAGTTATGTAAATTCTCCAACTTGAATGACTAGAATCCGATTTAAAACGAGTGAGATATGATTTTTCTACTAAAACACTCCACTGTCGGAAGTTTTGCGTGAACAGTCCGGTTCCAGGCTATTTTCGGAGGTCAAATCATGTCCGAAAAATTAATCCAATAATGGAAAATTGTAGTTCGAGAAGAAACGAACGTAACAATATAAAGTAGAGCTCCATCGGAGTTATAGAACTCAAGTTATTAAAATTTTAGTAAAAGACCCCAAAGCTTGACAAAAATCTGGAATAAGGCATGTTTCTGCCGGGTTTTTTTTGGTGAACCGGCCGGAGCATTCCGGCGGCCGGTTCACCCATTTTCCGGCCGGTTCCGGCGATGGCCAAAACTAGAAAGTTGCTTGGAATTTTGTGTACTATTTTCTGGAATTTAATGGTATTTTTATAATGTCAGTAGCTATTTTTCATAATTATTAAATGATAAAAGCTTACTAAATGTATGAAAAATAATAAAAAGCATTTTTAAATTTTGGAAAAATATGAACAAATAACCAACTGATTACTTGAAGTGTTATAGGTATTGAGATGGTATTATTTCTAAAAATTTATATTTTTCATATTATTTATGGTGAAAAGGTACACTAAATTGTGACTACCTAGCTAATAATTCAAGAAAATTATAAATAAATTGTTATTAAATCTTAAATATGTACTTTATGTATTTAATAACAATATCAACATGTTTGGAGAAAATAAATTAATTATTTATTATTTAATTGATAAATAAAGAAAGTAACTAGGTAATTATTATTTAATTTATATTAAATAGTAACTAAATCATGAGAAAGTGTTTAAACTAATTATTTATTATTTAGTTAAGAGTAAATAATAAATAAAGGTGACAAATTATAAATTATTATTTAACTCTTATTAAATAATAATTAAAGAGAGATAAAAATTTATAAATTGATTATTTATTATTTAACTATTATTAAATAATAAATAAGGATAATAAAAAAATTAATTATTATTTAATTAGCATTAAATAATGATTAACGGAAACTAAGTTATTAGAGTAATAATTTATTATTTAATTTAAATAATAAATAAGGATAAATAAATTGATTATTATTTAGCCTTAAATAATAATTAAAATTAACTAAATAATTAATTATTATTTAATTGACATTAAATAATAATTAAAGAGGATTAAAATTAGTAAACTATTATTTAATTTCTTTAAATTAAATAATAAGTGAGGTTAATTACTTAGTTAATTATTAGTTGATTAATATTAAATTAAAGAAGGTTAAAATTAAATCAATAATTATTTATTATTTAATTATTATTAAATAATAAGTAAGTACAATTAGTTATTATTTATTTTAAGTAATAACTAAAGATAATTAATTAATTCCTATTTAATCAAGATTAAATAGTAATTAAATAGAGATTGAGTTAATAAAATAATTTGAATTTAATTATGCTTTAATTAAACAATTGTAATAAGTTGTTTAAGGGTTTAATAAGAGTCCAACACCTAAGAAAAATATTTTCTAACTTATTAAATTATTAACCTAATATGATTGAGGGTCTATAAGGTTAATAATATTGTTTTGACTGATGTATATCATGTGTTAGTACTTATATGGTAGATAAGTTCCTTAGTAAGCGTATAGTTGTTCAAATACGTCGTACTAATTATTAGACCAACTTTATTAATGTTAGGTCTTTCAAAGCCAGTTAGTTAAAGCTAGACACTTATTATAGCTGAGCAGACAGGCAAGTTTCCTAAACCCTACTCAATTTATATTCGAGCAGGATCTATTATTTTATTGTTCAAGTCCCTAACTCAAATTCAAGTTATTACGTTTCAAGCATGTTATGGTTTAATTTTGTATAATTATTCCACATCTTTAAATTGTTGATTCGCACATAGTGCTTGTTGCATGTGTTCATTAGGTATGAAAGGCTGATCACCTTCATTACCATAAGGTTCAGTTAAATTTGTTCATGGTCATTATTGACACTCAACATTACTTGATTCAGTCATTCAATTATTGAAATTATGATTCGTACTCTTTCACAATTATTATATTGTTGAAAATCCGAAAGCTTGTTCTTTCTTTCAATCATGATATATCGTTATTGTATTTAAACTTGCTGAGCAAAGTCGTTGCTCACTCTTGCTATATCATGATAACAAATTTCAGAATAATACGAATGTCCGAGGAGAGACGGAGACAGAAGCAAAAGACAAGATTATAGTGTTATTCATTATAACTAAATTGTTATATGATGTAAGTAATTTTGTAAACCTTTTTATGAATCTAAAGGTATATATATGTAAGTTAAGGTTAGAAACCTTGGGAAATGTTGTAGAATAAACAATTTATGTTTATATATTCCGCATTAGCTATAGAACATGTATGAAGATGATGTATCGTGACGTACCAAGTCTAAGGTTAAAGGAACCCGGATTTGGGGTCGTCACAGTTTTGTCCGGAACTTAAAGGTTCGTTTGTCGGACATCTTAAAAGTTAATAATTTAAAGTTAGTCTGATATAAAGGCTAAGTAATAGTCATTGTATCTAATGATTATGTCAATTTCCTATATAAATTGTAGGTTGAACGAAAGACGTAAATAAGCATAACTGGTAGAAGCGAACCAGACAAGTTTTTCAGATATTGTTGTTATGTGTATAACTGTTGTGTGTGCATTTGAAGCATGTGAGAATTTGAATTAAATATGTTTTTGTGAAACCATATGAGGTGTGTTGATTCTATATGATAGAAAGCTTGAATTAATTGAATAAGTTGAACTGTATGTCATGTATTCATTCCAATGCATGATCAGTATGTTGTATAAATAAATGCAAAGCATGAGAAGCATGATGCATTCATATAATGTAATGTATGAAGCATGAGAATCATGTATAAACATGAACTATGTGTTATGTGCTATTTGTTAGACTTGCTGAGCCGTCGTGCTCACTCTTGCCTAAACCAACATTTTTCAGATAGTGCAAATTATTTGAAGTTTTCGATAAAGATCAAGGAACAGGAAAGCATATTACTATTACTGAAGATCTAAATATTTGTTGTAGATATCAGTCCGAATTGGACAGGTAAATGATTGTGTAGTATAATACTTAGTTGGTATATTATATGAGTGTTAAATACTCAATTTGATTGTAATAGAATGTCGTATCATGTATGATATTGAGACATACTAGGAATGTATAAAGATTGCGATTTTGGAATAGAAAGAGATGTTGTAAAATTATAAATAAATGGTTATTTACCAATTATAATATTGTTGTAATTCATGAACAATAAGGAAAAGGTTGTACTCGTGTTGAACCGGATCCGAGGTTCAAAGAACCCGGATTTGGGGTCGTCACAAATATAAATAAAAAAGTTGAATCAAAAATTTCTGAAATAAAAAAAAATGGTGAAACCAAGTTTGTACTTTTAATTATATTATATAATTGATTTAAAATTTTGACTTACAATTTACTTTATTTATTATATACAATTATATAATTTAGTGAACCAAATAAAATTTGAACATAATATAATAATATTATAATTATTATATAAATACCAAAAATCAATCAAATAAATTTATAGTAATAATCTATTATGATTATATTATAATTTTATTGCATTCCTTAAGACATCAAATTTTTATTCCGGTAACGAAACCCCACCATAGGGATAGAGTGCCACAATCTACGTAATGGGTTGAAAGTTGAAACCCATCTCCGCAGGACTAAGCGCATGGGTTTTAGATAAAACCCCGCAACAAACCCTAGTCGTGGTAACTGGTACTTGGGTCACAGACAGCACAGTAGTCAGTAGATATAGAGCAGCTTGACGGACCCCTAGTCGCATGCGCTCATTTGCAGCATTCGTGTCTCATTATCGTAGAGCCCCCAAAATCACCCGATTGCTCTCCCCTCGCCACTCACATACGGCGCCAATGGACTCCAAAGAATCACTGCGCACTTCGCTGGCCGACAAACAATCGCGCATCGAAGTCCAAGGAAATGCAGTTCGTCAGTTGAAGGCCTCTGGCGCTTCCAAGTCTGATATTGAAACCGCCGTTCAAGCTCTCAACACACTGAAACTCGAGAAGACCTCGATCGAGACGCAGCTTCAATCAGCCATTGCTGCTAAGGACTCCTCCGCCAACAGGGATGCTTTCCGTCAGGCTGTTGTAAACACTCTCGAACGGCGTTTGTTCTACATTCCGTCTTTCAAGATATATAGGGGTGTCGCCGGTCTCTATGATTACGGACCACCTGGTTGCGCCGTTAAGTCTAACGTTATTGCTTTCTGGCGCCAGGTCAGTACATTTTCTAAATTCCACAGAGACAAAAATTAGCAGTATATTGGAGTCGACCCCTAAACTCGGTTGAATACTACTAAGTCCGGGTTAGTCAGTGTTCAATTCAATCCATTTGTTACGTGTCTATTCTATTTTGATTAATTTAAATATTTGCATTGCAATTTTATTTATGAATTTAATTTGTAGATTAGAGAGTCCTAGTAGAGAGTGGTTGTAGTGTAGAAAATATAGGAAGTGGAATAGTGGGTGTGGGACAAAGTCATTATTTGTTAAGTTTCCTATTTACTTGCTATTTGTTATCTTGTAATCTCTATTTAAAGAGAAGTTTATTAAGATAATAAAGAGAAGAGAATTATTAAAAGAAAGCTTACAAGTTTTTTCAATGTAGGTCTCAGTTTTCCTCGATTTAAACCACCAAATGACGAATACACGGCCATATGAATCTGGCGCAGATACGAGTTCGTATCACCATTTCTAATTTGAATCTACCTGTATATCTGTAACCAGGAGATGTATTTTAATTGGCAAGTCATACAAGTGTCGCAATGCGTGGATGATAAAAGTAATTAAGGTTGTTTTTCTTAATTTGGATGAATTACCTAAATTTGAAATCTATTCATTTTGGAATCCTCCATTTGGATAAGCAACTTGTGATCAAGTGTTTGGCCATGGCTAGACCATGTGTCAGTTGATTGGTGGTCTTTTAATAGTATAAAAAGTGAGCAATGGAATGTAATGTGAGATGGGGTTATGAATGCATTTAAAATGAGTTTAGTTTGGTCCATATCTTTAGCTCTCCAACTCTATCCGCTTCTTCATAAAACTCTTATTCATATCAGAGCTCTATCATAGGACCAACATTCATCTTCTCAATGGGGAAGATATGGTGCGGGGACCCCTTCTTCAAATCTGTGCCACACTCCAAATCCGTTTCGCCTTGCATTAGAGAAATTCCATATCTGCGCACCTCCAGATTTTGTAATCGACATCTGCCCACGGCGCCCTATGACCATACAAAAAATATAAAAAATCATCACCTCCAGATTTTGTAATCGACATTTGCCCATAGCGCCCAATGACCATACAAAAAAATATATAAAATAATAAAAAAATAGTGTTCTAAAAATCGTTAGGTGAACCTAGGCGGTGATAGGTCGCCTACGCGGTGCTTAGGCGTTTCCCTAGGCGAAGTAGGCGTATTATTAGACAGTTTCATTTATTTATTTATCTACTTGTTGTATTATACAAAGCATATAATAGATGTAATTTTTTAAAATTTTATATGAAACTTTACCAAAAAAATAATATTTCAATGCTTAACAAATTCATTTTAAGCATTGTAGAGTTTCAAAGTAGATATTTGATTTTACCTAGGCGGGGGCCTAGGCGCCCATCCAAATTGAGGCTATAGAGGAATGCAAAGCGCCTAGGCAACGATTAATCGGACCTAGGCGGGGGTTTTTTAAAAACTGTTCAAAATAATTTGAAAATCTTAACAAAATACATGTGAAATTTTAAAAATTCTTAAAACTTTCATATTAATGTAGATACTATTACAATATAAGACTTTAATACATAATGTAAATATTTATGTTTATAATGTTATTGAAGTAAATACATATACTTATACATATACATATATTAAATATGTTTTTTGTACTGAAAGAAGATTTTATTAATTAGTAGAAAAAATTACAACGCATGAGGATCCTCCCAAAAAAATCAAAGAAAACAAGAATAGAAAATCTTACCACACTAATCTCTATGAAGATCGGGCAAATAAATTCCTCCAAAAGATCTCCTTGCATGTGCACAAAGAGAAGTAAAGCAAGGCATTCTGTCCCATAGCAAATCAATATTCATTGTCTGACCACAAAAAATTCTAGCATTACTCTCGATCCAAATACCCTACAAAATGGCAAAATATGTACATCCCCAAATAATCCTTTTATCACTCGTATGATCAAAACCCCTAAATTTGCACAGTAAAAGATTTTCTACTGAAGAGGGACATATCCTACTTTTACCTATGCTAAACAAATAAACACCACAACCACCAACCATTGAATAATGAAGAAACAAATACAAATGAGGCTCAATATTTTACAAATAACATAAATTAAAATTCCTGTCTCCCTATAAATTAAAATTTCAAGATATTGAATCTCCCTCCCAAGTGTAGAAATTAGAGATGGGAGAATTATGCTCAGATGAAAGGTAAACAAGACGATGAAAAACTAAAGAAAGAGGAACATCCTAATCCAAATATCCTCCCAAAATAAAATATTCTTGCAATCACCTACTTGGAGTCGAACAAGAAAATGCAGGGAAGTGTGCCTGATGTAGGACAACTTTTGAAGAACAATGACTAGAAATAATTCATAAAACAATGAAAAATTAACTCAGGTGATGCTTTGCACCTAACTATTCCAAGGATCTTTTACTTGGTGTTACTCAGCATATCACTCCCCCAAAAATTTCTCAACCACAAAAGAGACAAAAATAGCTCATAGCTAAATATCAATAATCTATTATGCATTGTTATTAAGTCGTCGCTTGGGCGACGCTTAGATGTCCTACCAGTGGAAATTATGAAGACATTTGGACGATTTGGTGTTGGTGGTGAGAAAGGTGAGCCCTTAGCTAACAAAGGCGACGACTTGGACGACTAGAGTCAAAGCGGTCGACTTGGTTATTGCGGGTTTGGTTTGACCCGAACTTAATCGAGTAAAAAAAAAGTGAGCAGCAGCTAAAAGCCTAAAACCTAATCGATCAATCGACACAAGCCAACAAGTACAGACTACAGAGAGGGAGAAAGGGGAGAACAAGAGCAACACAACAGTAGAGAGGGAGAAAGCAGACTTACCAGCGTCTACTACAACAGCAAGTGATCTACTCCGACAGCTCGCAATCTATAGGTATGCTTCTTCTTTTACTCTTCTTCTTCTCTAATTCTCTTCTTCTACTTCGACTCTTCTGCTTCTCTTTTTCTACGCTGACCTTTTTTTTCTCCTTCTTTTATCCTTTTTTTTGGGTATTCTGTTTTGTTGACATGCTACCCAATTTTTTTCTTTTTTTCTTTATTTTCGATGTATTCTACTTGTTGACTACTGCTCAAATTTCTTTCTTTCTTTTATTTCCGGTCTATTCTGCTTTGTTAACTATTTTTGCTAATTTTTTTTATATGATATGGTAATTAGTATGCTTTGTTGCTGAATAAATGATTAGATTTAACTTTTAAGAAAATGGATTTTTTTTAAATCTTGTAATGTGTATTTTGCTTTATTGAGTGCTGCTACTCAATTTTTTTTATTTGATATGTGATGCATTATTGTCTTATGCTTATAATATAGTTATAAATTGTATTTTGTAGATAATTAAATGACGGAAAGTTCGGGAGGGGAGGGTTATGATCCAAGTAAAGATCCTCAAAGAAAGGTCAAGTCTAAGGATTCGGGGTGGAAATTATGAATTTTGGCCGGAATTGAGCGATAAAAATCTCGTCCAATGCATACTTTGTGGGAAAAAGGTTCATGGAGGAATCAAGAGATTCAAACAACATCTTCCAGTGGGTATGGGGATGTGTCTAAGTGTCCTCGAACTACAACAAAAATTACAAACGAGATGTGTTGACGCCAAATTCTTTCTCTTGCCGAAATCACCTGACAGTAAGATACCTGCACACTTAACAAACCATTAAACACCCCAGAGATCAAGTCATGGCTTGGACCGTCCGGGGATGCTCTGATGCAAGAATAAGTACAGGCGATTAAACGTCACAATGGAGAACCAAAATATATGCTGGAATGAATGTAAGATATTTGATAGCTCTATCTTTGCATGTAGGAAAGCATTACCTTGTTCATTTGTGAGATTTTGTGTATATATTCATCCATGCACCGTCAGGAGTTCCATCACCTTTCTATGAGTGGAAACATGACATCATCATCCACTCACCCAAACTGCCCAAGGGATAAGGATACTTTGAATGGGTCAACCCATGGCTAAGCCCAACATGATGGATAAAAATAACTCGGCCCAATTCCCATATAAAATAATACTTGGCCCACATTTAAAATATAAGGTCTAATAAATCATGTCCCAACAAGATGCATCAAGCAATAATGAGTAACAAAAGGAACAAGCCAATTCAATTTGATGACAGTGTCGAAGTAGAAGAAATTCAATCATCTAATATTCTAAGCAATGCATCCACTCCTTTCGATCCTTCCCATGCTTCCTCTATTACAGCTGTTCCATGTTCTGGGACTACATCTAAAAGGATGAAGAGTGCATTTCAATTCATTAAGCCATAGTCACAAACAAAGACAATTGAAACTCATGTTAGGAAATCTCCTGAAAAAGTTGTGGACGAAAGGTTTCGCAAAGGTCCAAACTAAACAACTTTGGAGAATCGTCTAAGGTCACCGGAAGAGAGAGAAAGTTCACATACACATTGCCAATTGGTTTTATGAGTGTGGCATCCCTTTTAATGCTGCAAACTCAAGAAGTTTTGAGGTGATTGTAGAGGCTATCGGGCAATATGGGTCGGGTTTGAAGCCTCCTTCGTATCACGAGTTGAGAGTTCCTCTTTTAGGAAAGACAAAGACTAAAATAGAGGAACTAAAGGAGAAGCACAAAACTTCTTGGAAGCAGTACGGTTGCACTCTTATGTCAGACAGATAGACAAATATAAGAGGCAGACACTTGATAAATTTTCTTGTTAATAATTTTGCAGAGACTTACTTTATGGGATCAGTTGATGCTTCTAGTCAATCTCAGAATTCAAGCACGTTGGCAGAGTTACTTGATGGGAAGATTAAAGAGATTGGGGCTAAGTATGTTGTGCAAGTAGTGACAGACAATGCCTCCAATTATAAGGCAGTTGGTCATATTTTAATGGAGAGGAGACCTACTTTGTTCTGGACATCATTTACAACCCATTGCCTAGACCTTATGCTAGAAAACATAGGCAATTTGAAGCAATTTAAGTCTATAATTGGGAGGGCAAGAAAAATAACGACATTCATTTATAGACATGGTTGCTTTCTTGATGCGATGATGAGCAAAACAAATGGGAGGGACCTTGTGAGATCGGGAGTCACTTGATTTGCTATACCTTTTCTGACCCTTCAAAGCTTGAGTAAGCACAAAGATGTTTTGAGACATTTATTCATCAATGATGATTTGACACATTTTAAGTTGTCAACTACAGAGGCAGGGAAGAAAATGTATGATACAGTTATTTCTTCTAGTTTTTGGCATGTGAATGAAGATTGTATTAGAGCCTCACAATCATTACTTGTTGTCTTAAGGATTGTGGATTTGGATGAAAGGCCAACTATGCCTGAGATTCTTGCTGCAATGGAATTTGCAAAGAAGAAGATCAAAGATGCCTTTAATAACAAAAAAAGACTATACAAGAAAGTGATCGACATTATTGAGCGAAGATGGGAATGTCAAATGGAGCAAAATTTATATGGGGCAGCACTGTTTCTCAATCTAGGAAATTATTTTGACATCAAAGAAGAAGAACAATCTGAGTTAACTTACCAGTTACGTAGCAAGTTCAATGATGTTCTTTCAAAAATGGTTCCTGACCAAGTTTTGGCAACCTAGCTGATGTTTATGAATCTTCTCGTGATGACTTTTTTAAAGACATGTCGATTAGGCAACGAAAGTAAAAAAATCCTAGTAAGTATATTAAATTAATTATAAAGTTTACTTTAAGTTTTATAATTTAGATAATATTTGAGTTTTTAATTTTTTACATCTAATGTAGTTGATTGGTGGAATGCTTTTGGCGGTTGTGCTATTGAGCTTAAAAAGTTTGCAAAGCGAATCCTTAGCCCTTGTTGTTCTTTTTATGGCTATGAACGCAATTGGAGCACTTTTGAGTTTGTAAGTATTTAGTAATTAAATATCTTGTATTTAATATTAATTAATACATAACTACATGTATAAATATTTTACATGTTCTTTTGCTTAATATTTTTTTAAGCAAAAAATTCAGATTCATACGAAGATGAGAAATAGGTTAGAGCATCAACGGTTAAATGATTTGGTGTATGTACAATACAATCGCCGAATTGTTGATAGGTTCCAAAAAAGGCACGAACTTGGAAGAAACTTTGATCTATTAGTCCTAGATTATTTCGATTGGGGTAATGAGTGAACAGTGCCCGAGAAAGATGTAGTTCATCACATACATGATATTACTTGGGAGGATATTGATAGAGCTGCTGGTGCATCTGAAGCCGCCAAGGGTCGCAATCTTTGTAGAACGAGTAATGTCTACCCACGGCGGGGTGGTGTTTCGACTTCAAGGGAACCGAGGATAAGAGTTGTGAATGACTCTTATTCTGATGTTGGAGAAGAGGAGGAAGGCCTTCCTAATGATGATGAAGATGTGGATGATGATTATGGCTGAAGAGTAACTACTATTTCAAGGATAATTTGATCCTTGATGATTTTGTTTGATAGCTTAATTGATCTTTTCATTATGAAAAAATTAGACTTTTGAGTTGTTGAAGAATTCTAAGTTTTTATGACTTTGTTTTTATTTCTATATTATGTTTGTTTTTGGCAATGTCACAATGAACCTGTCTTTATCTTATTAAGGATGGTGGTGTAATGTTATGATATGATTATATGCTTGTTTATACCTTTATCTTAACAATGATCGTTTACTTGTTTTATCATAAATTATTGAATTCTTAGTATTGAAATTTATGGTCTTATATATATACAATGTTAAAACTTAAGAAACTAAGCATAAATTTAAAAATTATATTGAATTAAACTAAATATTACAAAGGTATCACCATTTATATAATTTGACGTTGGTACAAGTTCAAAAAATGTATAACTATAGTAAAATTATCATTTTGACTTGATCTTGTTCGCTTCTTGTTGTGATTTGATATGCTACAACCTGGATTATGAATATGGTAAATCATTAGAAATATAGATATTCATAATATATATATATATATATATATATATATATATATATATATATATATATATATATATATATATGTATAAAATTTACATTGTTAACGACTTGTGGACGATAAGTTGGGCGCTTTGTCGCCTAAGCGTTTAAGCTCTCGATTGTCACCTCGACTTGTCGCCTTGATAACTATGCTTTTATGTAGTATTATTAACATGTGGGCACTACATCAATATTTATTGAGATTCAAAACCCAAATATTACTTGAAAAATAATAAAATAACTAAACGATTAAAATGCCCTTATTAAACATTAAAATTCTACTCGCTATTAAATGTCTTAAATTTAGACAACTAAATAAATTACATCAATTACTCTTACATTTAGCATAATAAAAATTCTAAATAATAAATATAGAAAGTCTTCGATTTGCTCTTAATTTGTCCATGATTTTTCCCTTGTTGGAAAAAACTCAATCTCGAGTTTTATAATATACTAGGATATTATGAACGCATCAACACAAAAATAAAAATAAAAATTGGAACACCTTTGACATGGTAATACGAGAATTTTTTTAGAGAGCACTACTTTCACTTTCAAAGACCTGGTAAGTAGATTAACCGGAATAATCAACTCTACATTATCAACGTGGACTAAATCAACTTCTTGAATCGTCTTCTTGTCGGTGACGAAGAACTCAAAAGAAACTTCAATTTTTTTCTCAATTTGTCGTTCACACAATATTTGTTTCAACTTGTAGAGCGTTAGGAACTTCCATCAAGGACACGTTACATGACTTAGAAATAATATCGTTGATTGTACAAGTGTTTGTAGCCTCAAAATTTTTAACATCCTCTTTCTCTGCTTGAATATATGTCATCTTTTATAACAGAGATGTCATCTTTCAGGAAAAAAACATAGAAGCAATTTCATATATAGTTTTTTGACGTTCTTTTGTTTTAGCATGTTGACATTTCTTTGTTTCAACTTTTCTTTGTCATCTTGATATTGATATTGCAATTTCTGAAGTCTATTCTGTGCATCAATCATATTTCATCTAATTTTGGTTTCAAATGACTATAGCCATCTAAGAAGCAAGGATGCAGGTGGGCGACACGGGGATACAGAAGTTTGTCAAATTTTAAAAAATGGGGTTTCGGCAAGCGAGATATATATATATATATATATATACCTAATGTTCAGTTTACTTGGTCTAGATTTGAGGAGCAGCAACTAGCTACGCATATTGACAAGTTTTTGTTTACCAATGATTGTGGGGATGGATTTATTAATCAGGTTCAAGTGGTGCTTCCTAGGATGGTTTTAGATCATTTTCCTATGATTCTTGAATCGGCAAAAAGGGAAAATATCTAATTGTAGTTGTTACCGTTTCAGCATTTGACTATCCAACTTTAAAAATATATAATTAGCCCATTACGCTAGTTAACCATATGTGATTACATCATTTCGTTAAATTAATTAGACGGTTGTTAAGTTGAACTACATGTTTTCATACGTGGCAGCAGAAAAAAAGAGAGAAAAAAAGCATACACTTATGTGGCCAATTCCATGTGGATTGGGGCCACGCCAGAATTAAAAAGGAAGAAGAAAATAGATATTTTTTTCCTTTACCTTTTATATATTCAAAAATTCCTTTTTGTTTTGCATCTGGGTGTATAAAATTTCAATGGCTAGGACATAAAAACATACAGACTTATACATATATACATGTAAAGATAGAGAGATGAAAGGAAATTAAGAATGGAGAATAATAGCTATGTTGCAAAATAGATAATTACTCCAGGCCTAATTAAGTGATGCATTTTCGTCTCCATTATATATTTAAGTTTTTGTTTCTTTTAATTATTTTGAGTTTTGCAATTCTCAAAATGTAAAAAGAATAATAATAACAAAGAGAACAATACTATATTAAAATGTCAAATAATAATAATAATAATAATATTTATGGATATTATGTCAAAAAAGCAAAATAGAAAAACTCATGAATATTGAAGTTATGATTCTTTTTAATGTTTTGTTGATACTGCAATTGTGATTCTTATGATGAAATAAAGAATCAACGTATTTTAGTAATCTGTACAATGTAATTTTACTTATAAGTCATTATCAGTCAAATACTTTCATAATTTGTTTTAACTAAGTTAAACTAGTGCTGAACATTTTTTTTTATAAATCGCAACTGAAAATGACTTGTAATTCACTTTAAGTTTGAACTTTTAAGTCGTTTTAAAATAAGTCATTACTGAACGGGGGCAGGTTGGTGTAGCTCCCTTATTTTCTTGCAAGCAGAATAGCAAATGCAGGGAGCAGCTACAATGGTTGTGAACAACAACAGCAGCAAGGAGGGAAGTGTTGGCAATGTTGTTGCACGACACGTTGGCAATTCCTTTTTCTACTTCTTTCTTTCTTTCTTTCTTTTTGTGTCCTGGCTCTTTTTTTTCTTGTTTTCCTTGGCTGCTGGGGGATGCAGGTCTGTTGCTTTTTAATGAGCAGTCGCTGCAAACAGTAAATGCGCTAACAACCCGGTGAACAATAATCACTTGAACAGTAGCCCGGGGAACAGTCCTTGCTTTTTAAAAAAAAATTAAGATCTCCCAAAAATTAAGAAATTATGGTATTTCTTATCTTTATTAGACATGTGATATTATATAAAATGAAATAAGGGGCAAAAAAGTAAAATGGTAATTAAATTTTTTATCACCCATGCATATTTCACAAGTTTAACCCGACTTTACCCTTTCTTACCCAAAAATCTGTATAATACAAACTTGTGTTAATTCTTTCTTCAACAATAGTCTTCAGCAAATTTGCAGCATGGAAAACTGAATAATACAACTCTTTGAAGAACAATTTTTTGAGGTCCATCCATGCAAAAAGCTAACCTTACACACATTAACCTTCACCAAATTTCTCATATATTTGAAGATCAAACCATTTCAAAGAAAAACCAACATGTGGTTGTAAAGCCTAAACTTTAGTCCCTCACTTGAAATTTGTCAAAACACATTGTACAGTCTTTTTCTTTCACTAAATATACTTTAATCCTGAGATGTATTGTTGTCTCGAAATCAGATACTGGGCCAGGGAATATATAATTCCAAGAAGCCCCAATATCTTTATCTTGATCACGTCTGTTATTATAACCGGCGGCAGATTAAGGGGTATCGTAAGCAGTGGCGTGGAGTCGGTCTGCCTTGAGTAACACCACACAAACCGGTTGAAAAGGATATGGCTTGGAAACGTAAGAATGAGGAGAGCCACATTCTTGACTGCAAAGAACCAATCAGGTCCTCCAATTTCCAGTCCCCACCCTGCACTGCCATGCCATATATCTTCCCATATGTTATATAGGGCAGTCAAAACCAAGTAAGCTGATATAACAACTGTAACTGGGAAATATCGCTGCTTGTCTCCAAATCCAGCAACAAAATCTGAATCCTGGTTTAGCAGCAGCAGAATCGGTGCCAAGAAGAATATAGCACGGTTTGAGCCATCCGTAAGATTGACATTTAAGATTAGGCATATAGCGAAGCACATCACTGTAGCAACATTACCAACTGCTGGCATCCATGCTCCCTCAGCAGACATCCTCTTAATCGTAAAGGTAGGCACAGTAGAGGCCCTACGTTGTTGCATGAACCTCAGTTTTGGGGGAAAAGTGGCAGAGCTGCTTTGACCGGATTGGCTATGTCTAAGACCACTCCGCTCCATTATCTTCTCCCGCATCAGTGAAGCCAGCTCAAACTTTATCTCTAGTGCAATAAGCATAAATATTGCCGCATACAACCCAAGGAGAGACGTCCTTGCCCCCTCAACAGCCAGTAATACTGTCAGCTTGCTGCCATCCTCTCCTGCATCGCCAACTTCACTCTCTGTAAAGACACTCTTGACTCTGACTTGGCCTTCCAAGAGATATGTCACAGGAAAAAGTGCCACAAGCAACGCAAAAACCCAGGGTAGTACCTTTGTGCTCGAGGCAGATGGAAAGTGGGTGAAAACCACAAATACAGAAGTGCAAACCATGGTGACAACAATAAGGGCATGCAGGATTGCTGTTTGGAGGAAGTATTCTGCGGAGATATAAATGCCAAGAGCAATTCCCATCGCAAGAGAGTAAAATGTCCTCAACTCAACAATGTACTTAATGGGAATGATAGACATAAATGCAGCTAGAGTGAGCAGGACTGCAGCAATAAGCAGCCATGATGGCCATGTAGGTTTTGATGCCATGAATCCATAAATGGAGATGTCATCGGTAGATTGTCGAGCAGCTTTGATTACCTCAGAGTTGTAAGTCCATGATAAAGGGATTGGCGGCTGCATTAGAATAAACAGAATACCTGTTGCTACCACCAGCACCAAGCATCTTTTAGCTGGCTGCACAAAGAATGAAAAACAGCATAAGTAAATGAAAAACCGGTCAGCAAAACATGAGGCTGTTGTAAGGAGTTCATTTTGTTTTAAGAATAAGAATGGAAAAGGTACAACAGAAGGGGAAAAAGAAAAAAAACAAGGTTGACAATGAAGAACAGGAAGCTACAAGCACCATGGAATGAGAGAAATGGAGAGCAACTATGGGTACACAAGCCAATCCCATGAGAAGAATACAAAAGCCCAAAAGTAAGCCATCAGATGGAGGTCGACCGTTGCACCACTGGAGAGCTTCAAAAATTGTTTCACTGCAAAACCAGAACGATAAAGCAACCACACCAGCATGTGTATAACCTTGCCAAGGTTTCATCTTTGAGGCAATTCTTGACTCGCCCCTGAAAAAAATTCGAATGTAAAATATTGCATATAAGATGAAATTATGGTATATAATGCATAAAAAAAACAGATCATTGATTTGGTAAAAGTTGTACTTGTATAGAAGCAATGGAGGAGAAACAGCCAATAAAAGAACAGCTGACACCCATAAGACAGATTTGGACGACATGAACAGCATTCCCAACTTTGAAGAATATAGGCAGATCAAAATCCAAACTGCTTTTGGCCCGATACGGTGATCCACCGAAAGCCTCCGCACAAGAGCCAAACCCACAAAAGTTGTCATTACAACCATGTAACTTGGATACATCACGTCATCCTCCAATCCATAGTAGTATATGCTAGAGTAATTGAAAAGGCAATTCTCAATGTAGCAAAGCAGCAAAGCATGGCAGATCAACCCAGCTTCAGTAAAGACATGAAGTTTGGTTGGAAGAAGAGCTAAACCAGGAACTACCATTGCCAGGGTAACACTGGCAACTATGAGCTTACAAAAGGATTTCAAAGACATGCCTGCCAACCATATATTGAGATCCCAGAAATTATGCAACACAAACCATGTGACCATCAAGCTCCCGAGCACAACAAAGGTAAAATATGATGGTAGACTTTTTTTAGTAAAAAAACGAGCCAAATAAAAGCCTGCAACGGAAGGTAGTGGAATGAACTGCAAGAAAGAGGCAAAAGATCAATAGTGCACAAACTTGTACCGCAATATGAAGCATAATCGAGAAATTTACCGAAGGGCTTTCTACCTATTCAATCAAAAAGCCAAACTAACAAATTATCAATTCATATCTACCAAAATATTCAACTCAGGTTGTATAACTTAAATGTCGCTACTGGAAGTAATTTTTTTAAATCACGTACTTCAAATGTAGCAAGATATTGGGTGTTACTCGACATAAAGGTTTGGTTGTTTTCACTTTCACTTAATGTTCTGCAGAATGGTAAAAGCTTTATCTGTGATACATGAGGACGTAGATTCAAATCCAGTGGCAGCAGTCTACTTGAATAAAGCCAAACTAACAAATTATCAATTCATATCTACCAAAATATTCAACTCAGGTTGTATAACTTAAATGTCGCTACTGGAAGTAATTTTTTTAAATCACGTACTTCAAATGTAGCAAGATATTGGGTGTTACTCGACATAAAGGTTTGGTTGTTTTCACTTTCACTTAATGTTCTGCAGAATGGTAAAAGCTTTATCTGTGATACATGAGGACGTAGATTCAAATCCAGTGGCAGCAGTCTACTTGAATAAAGCCAAACTAACAAATTATCAATTCATATCTACCAAAATATTCAACTCAGGTTGTATAACTTAAATGTCGCTACTGGAAGTAATTTTTTTAAATCACGTACTTCAAATGTAGCAAGATATTGGGTGTTACTCGACATAAAGGTTTGGTTGTTTTCACTTTCACTTAATGTTCTGCAGAATGGTAAAAGCCTGATCTGTGATACATGAGGTCGTAGATTCAAATCCAGTGGCAGCAGTCTACTTGAATAAAGCCAAAGGACTCCTCAATCTTTCCCAGTTAACAACCTTAATTACTGAAACATAGTCAAATAGTGCCTTCCCCTTTTTAAGTTATTGTGGGTCCATATTAACATAAATTTTCAGGGGGGAAGAAGACTTTAAAAAGTACACCTTCTGTGGCTGTTATATGTTTTTCCTTAAATTTCAATGGACAAATTATCGGGCTAATGATTTGGCGGCAGCTACACATGTCATGTTAAGTCATGATGCCATTATACAGCTTATTTGCTCTTCAAAATGTAAAGAGATCAAAAAATCAACAAATATCCTAATGGTAATTCCAAGCAGTTCTTAATTATGTATGCACATGCTCGGAGACATAACCTAAATCATTGAACATGTCTTGAAAATGTAAAGAGATCAAAAAATTAAATGGTAATTCCACGCGGTTCTTATTTATGTATGCACATGCTTGGAGACATAACCTAAATCATTGAACTTGTCTTATTCATGTCCTTCGATTTGGTTCATTACTCATGGAATCAAAGTCAAGCCCATGTCTACCTCATTTGTATAAAAAAAGATATCATCTATAAAGAAAAAAACAAGTTTATAGGAGAAAGAAGGGGAGAGGTCTGAACATTGCTAATTTTCATGGGGCTGCTAAATGGAAACTTTGCGCGACCATATTCCAGACTAATTAGAGTAATTTCTAGACTTATAACTAATTAAAGATGTTTCTGAGAAGAATTATACTAGACGAATAATGTTTGAGTCTTGGGAGTATTTTGATAATGCAGTTTATTTGTTTTGGTAAATGTAATTCTGTTGGACATGGGTCATATTTTGTTGACCCACTGGGTCTTTGTTGAAGATAGGGTCTTTTAATTTGTTTTGGAAAGTTTCTATGAATATTAATATCATATGTTAAGTAGAAGTCCAAGTACTATTATTACATGCCCATATTTATTTTAGAAAAAAGATCCTTATAAAGTCATGCAATGCAATCAAAATTCCAAATGCTGCATGCAATGTCTAAAGGAAATTTAGGTGTTATGTTAGGTTAGTTGCCTAGTTTCTTCTTATTCTCTTCTGTTTTTCATTTTCCTAACTATAAGTCAGACCTAAAATCAATTCTTAGTAACACTAACAACAATGATTTACAAAGCCTGGAAGTTGCCACAACCTTACAAACCTATACTCAATCAGGTAATGTTCTCAGTTACTATTCACAGTGCCCAGAGCAACCGTGTATCTCTCCTTTCTTGCTTATTCAATTTGTAAACATTGAACCTTTTGCTACCCTTTAAACACTAACCTCCAAGTCTCCAACATTTCTTCACAGTTTAGCCACTAAACAATTATAACTTGATGGAGAGTGGTTCCTACACTTGTACTCAAATAAGCTTGGTCAATTAGCTAGCGAACAGATGAACTTAAATGGCTAATATGTAATTTCGTAAAAGTTTGGCAGCAATTTAAAAGTACTGAATTTTGTCGCACTCTATAAATGTGAAAAGGTATAAAGAAAAGAAAAAATCCTTAACCCCATCGTATCTCTTACATCATATGGTTCATTGCACAAGAAAAATTTACATTCGACTCTTGCATCTCTTTCAATGCATCAAAATCAACATATGACCAATAAATGTTTGAAAAATATCAGTTATCCACAATTAACAAACACTTTTTGAAGCAAAGACCAGCAGAAAAAATCGAAGTTTTGACTAGTATCCACTCAAACCAAGACAGATTCTCATTAAATTGACCTTGATTATTTCTTTGTGCGTCCAAACTGAGCTCAAACACCTCTCATCGCACTGAAACCGCAACACTATACCAAGCTTGGATCAGGCTATTTCTCAGCCTTACAAGGCTACATCGGATGGAGTAACCTTTAGGAAAAATATTTGCCTGCATTTATTACTGAATTTTTTTTCTTTGATAGGTGAAAGAATCCAATGCTTGTGCTGGTTAAGAAACCAATATGTACTTGCATGCCAACTTGAATTTAAGTTATCACAAATTGCTCATGTTTGCTAAAAACCAAAATTTGAATAAAACTAATTTAATAAACTATGCTGATCACATTCAGTACGCATCAAGGCATAATTTACAACAGTCATTATTTCCAGTAGAAAATTGGGTAAGAGGCAAAATGTATAAATACTCCATATGATGGTATTTTGGAAGAGTAAACAACATGTGTTCCAAAGTTTTTTTAGAGAAAAGAAATTAATTTTATTAGATGAAAAGAGATGATACAAGTTTAGGGGAAAAAGTAGCCCCCCGCCATAAAAGAAAAGAAAAGAGAATAGAGAGACAGAATGCTCCGAAGAGAGCAGCTCTTCTAGATCAGAAACATGTATTCAAAAGTTGGAGGGACTCCTCCTCCCAGTCCCTGATGGGCTCAGACCGATAAAAATCAACAGAATTGTGCTCGTTCTGAAGAATTCTAGGTCTAGGAATTCACCAGGTTTTGAAAAAGTCTAAGCAAAGGCAAACATACATACAATTTACCTTCAATTTAAGGAGGGAGGTCTCTACGTAAAATAGTGCAGAATCTATTCACTTCTTGCTCTAAGCATATGATGAAAGTCCTCAATTTCATTTTCTATTTCATGTGAGCTGTAAATGTAATTTCATCCTAATTGCAGGGCATAGTACAGTAAAAATTGAGGAAAATACATATAGACAAAGAATGAAGGTAAAAAACAAAAAGCAGTTCTTTGAGACATCAATTTGATCACAAGTATGAACAGAAATGATCTACAGTAATAGAAGGGGCCTTCTATTTATTTACCAATATGGGGAAGCCAACAACGATTGCTCCGGCAGCACAGACCACAACAGCCAAACCAGTGAAGACCACCAAACTGACAGCATCCGCAATAATACCGAGGGCATAAGCACAAGAACCAGCAGCTCCTCCTAGCATGGTAATGGTGACAAGAAGGTAGTTCAATGGCGGGGGAACCTGAATGTAGCTACCGAATGAATGAAAAACAACTCTAACCTCCAAGCAAAGCACAACAATAATCAAAGCAACAGCACCATTGACCAAACGTATGCTCTGGACCTGGTGCTCATTTTTAGTGAGCCACCAGAGAGCACCCCTTGTGGAAGCATAGAGTTGACACAAGAACGGAATGAAGAAAAGAAGGAACAAATCACAGACAGAAGAGGCGGAGGAAAATACAATGGAGTGGTGAGAGGCAACGTGAAAAAGGAGAGGGGAGAACAAGAGATGCAAGGTGTGCACGCAACTCTCGAGCTGGCCCAGGATTAAGTTATCGTCGGGGACTTCTCCGCCATGGTAGCTCACCCCCTGTTTCAATTTGAAGGAGGAAATGCGGGGAATGGAGTAAAGCCAATAGAAAAGACAAGTGAAGACCATGAGGTAGTAAGAGGAAGAAGCATTGCCATTGAGGCTCATGCCCACAGCGGAGACAGTTGCCCAGGTGAACAGCACAGAAGCTATGAAGGGGGTGCAGGCGAACAGGAGGCGCTCAAGAGCGAGGGCAATGGTGGGATACTCGATCTGAATCCACTTGAACTGGAGGGAGACCCAGACTCCCACCAGGAAATTGGAGTGAGCGCATACCAAGGCGGCCAGCAGGGCGAGAGGGAGGGCGTGATTGAAGGTCGTGAAGATGGAAGAAGCGGAAGCGAAGAAGAAGGCGATCTGGGCAGAGAGGAGAGAGAACCAGACAGCGAAGAAGGAACCGGACTTGAAGTGGAGAGAATCGAGGATGTAGGCGATCATAAGGCCCACAGTCAGGGCTGCAACGACAGGGGTGCCGCCAAGGTCCAGGAGGAAAGCGGCGCAGGGGACGAGGCCGACGGCGATCCTGCCGTTGTGGACAAACGAAGAGGGAGAGAATCGAGAGGTCTTCCCCGGTAGAGATCTGCTGACACTGTTACCGTTATGGAAAGAGGAGTTAGGGTTTCGTTCTGGGGAGTGACCAGCGTTGAAGGTGGTGGGTAAAGAAGGGGCGCTCATGGAGGCGGATATATACGGGCGGTAGGAACGAGGTTGGAGTTCCGACGGCAACATTTCCGGTGAACGAGCGAGTCAGCGGTAAATCAGAACTCGGAAGCCTATCTGTTTCCCCCAGTCCCTTCCCTGCCTGGTCTTTCTTTCTTCCCCTCAACTCCGGCAGTCTGGACTCTAGAGTCGGGACAGCCAGGAGGCGAGCAAGTAGTCTTTTTGCTATATGAGCTCTGACCTGAAAAGTTGTTGACCCCCTTATCACCAGTATGAGAGAATTTATTGGTAGCTTCTCTTTTTTGCCTGATCGGTTCGGCCACAAAATGCTAAGAGCCCGTTTCAACGGACGGGCCTTATGAGTCGTACTGCTGGGCTACTTAACCGAGCTCATTGCATTCGGCTGCCTTGTAAAATGACAAATAGAATTAGCCTAGGTAGGAAAGAGTTAAATCAATTTTTGATGATTAGGATTCGACTCACAAATTGATACTCTACTGAAAAAAATAACAAAGGAGTGCTTATACTAATTTTAAATTATAAACTAGTGATTGTACTTAAATATTTATTTCAAAACATTTAATTTAAATAACAGACACGATGAAAAAATCTTGTAAGTTAACAAATCCTACATGGATAATAAGATATGTTTCTGGCATAGAATGAAATTGGAGGAAAATTTTCCTTCTCATTGCTACACAAGACTCATGTGAGTCTGAGAAAAGGCAAATTGGATCAATTTGGAGAATTAGGGTTTAGGCTCATAACGTAAAATACAACAACACATATATATAGAGAGAAAACACGATGTGATCAACCAAAATTGATTAATTCGTACCCATCTTTTTGGATGTTTATTATTCTGATTAGTTTAATCTTACTGAAAAATTGTGTAATTAATTTTTGCAGGTTCTATTTTTCATCACTGAAAGCATATTTTTTATATTATGTTGTTAAGTGAGTATTTAAAAAGTAAATAAATTGTGGCACTTCAATGTTTGTAATTTGATTTATTGTGTTTTTTCATTTTAAAAGAATATATAAATTGGATTTGCTAAATATTTGTAATGTGGTATGTTTTGTTTTTGTATTTGTGACAGAGATGTGATTTCATTAATTATGCACCATGGGGGAGAATTCCTCAATGAGCCCACAAAGCATTATGCAAGAGTTTTCAAAAGGGTTGTACCCAATTATCCAACTTCTCGTGCACTACGCATATAAATGAGCAAGTAACCCATATATTCTAGTACCATACTATTGCTAAGGTTTTCTCTAAATTTGGTGCTGAAAAATTTGAAGAATGACTTCAATTAATTCATGATGATGATTCAATTAGAGATTTAATTCAAGCTTTTGAAAAAGATGGGACTGCAAAACTTTTTATGGATCATAAACTGGATATGGATTATCCTGACTATCAAAAAATGAGGAACTACTTAGTAAATTAGAAGAGATTGAAAGTAAGAAAAATAGTGATGTGAATGCCGAGGAGTTGGCTGATGATGAAGCCGATGAGGAGTTTGAGAGTGATGATAAAACATAAAGTGATGAGGAGGAGGAATTAAGTAGTGATTATGACACCCTCAAATTTGGGCCCACACAGTTCAAATTTGAGTTGTCAAAATACACAACAACTATTACAATACAACGTACAACGTATCACAGTACAGTATTTAAATAATACACAACTAAGTATTCATTATTATTGTTACACTATTTTACAACTTATGAAGACTAATACAGTTACAACTCGGACCTTCACTCCATCCCCCGACTAGACCCAACTACTCTCTCATCTCTTGTTGAAAAATAATGGAACAAAAGGAAAGGTTGAGTTCAAATAGCCCAGTAAAGAATATCATAATTAAGATAATGATAAATAAATTATCGTTAGTCTTCAACAGTTGAGTTTTTGATATAATAAATTAAACAGCAAGTTTTAATTCAACAAATGCAAACACCACTGACCATGATAATACAATTTCACTGTTCCTGATTATAATCATGTAAGTCAACAGTTCATCTTTGCACTACAGGCCAAATATATTCAATATAGCACCAACGATCATGATTATACCAGTCTACAGCCTTTGGTCATAATCATACTAAACAATAGTTCATCTTTGCCCCAGGCCAAAAAGAACATTCACCACGTGCCTTAAAAGACACATCATCAAATATATCGTCTTTAACCTATCAACACATTTATCCAATCTGTGTCCCAGGCCACAGATATCAATAACAATTTGATTCTTGATTATTAGAATAATAACAGAGATATTAATAATGAACAGAAGAAACAGGATAAACAATAAATATCGGAAGTTTACAATTTTTACTTTATGCATATTCAAATAATGTTCAAATTGTTAACATGATGTGGAGTGAAATTCAAAAATGTTATTCAAGATCCACAGTTCAGAATAACGATTACAGTTCAATAGAAAGGTTCACGTAAATAGGAAGGTGCAATTGAAATAATATTAAATGAAGCACAAACTGTTAAGAAAATTATAATCATTTCAGAAGTTTTACCGGACAATACTTACCATAGTAAGTTTAAGAGTATAAAAAAAATGATATTACTTACCGTATTAAGTTTGAATAATAGAAGATAAAAAAGATGGTATCCCTTACAAGTAAGAAAGAAAATAATATCTATTTATGATGATGAAAAGAATGATACCTCTTACCTTATCACATGACTGGATATTAATAAAAATGAGGTTGATCAACCTATATATTTATAATATAATTAGTAATTACCACATATAAATTTCAAGGTGTATGATAACTCATATATTATAAACTATCAAAATTATTTATAAAATTATAATTTTTGTAGAGTAAAATAATAACTTCAAAAATAATTTTTGAAATAATATTTCAAAATAAATATTCCAAAGAAAGCTTTTTAAAATAAATTTTCTCAAATAAGAGTTTTATAAAGGAAGATTTGTGAATACCGTGTGAAATAGGTATTTGTGCAATTAATACTCTTTAATAAAATATTTACTTGAAAATTTCTGTACTCCTTTTAGTTTTCAAACACTCAAGATAACCTTACTATTCTCTGAGAAAACTCACAAAATACTTGTAGAATTTTTTTATGTTTTAGGTATGATTTTTCTATTCAGCTGAGCAAGCTATTTATAGGAGAAAAGACGGTACTATGCGTAGTAGGTGAGTTGGCGTGCTGCACACTAGTGCTGAAAAATCCAGCAGAGGTTGCAACAGCCTCCACCAACCCTCTCAGCAAAATCACATTTTTCATTCTTCATATGGGCCCCACAGAGGGTCCACATACTATTCATATATAATTTTTTTTTATATTTATATATATATTTTCTTAATGTGGGTCCTACATAATGCTACAACAATAATTCAACAATAATGTAAGAAACATATTACATATTATTATTAATTTAATAATATAAATTACAGTATATTTACTACTGTGACAATTATTAGGTTCAATAATTTTAAAATATAGTGCAATAACAATTATTGATTCAATAATATAAAATACAGTGTAATGACAATTATTGAATCAATAATGCAAAATACTGTGTAACAACAATTATTGATGAATACTGTGCAATGACCACGTTATCAAATCAATAATATGAGATATTGTGCAATACGTGTGCAACTATAGAATACCGTGTGCTACAGTAAAATACCATAAAATACCATATGCTACTATTCTTTTATCATCGGTATTTTAATAGTTAAAAGTGATGACATCGTTGACTATTTTTATTTAAAAAGGTTATTTCTGTCGTTTTCTATATCTGACAAATATTCCGTTGTGGGGTCCACCAATGATTAGTTATTTCGGCGCCGTTGTACGACCGAATATTCCCCGACAAAACGAATATTCTCCGACAAAACGAATATTCTCCGACATAATAAAATTTGCACATAATATCATTAACTTTTAACTTTGTCAATTTAACCACTTACTATTTCATAAATTTATATATATATATATGTGTGTGTGTGTGTGTGTGTGTGAAGAAAAATTAATTTTGTATTTCATAAAATTCGAGGTCTTACAGTGATGAAGAATACCAAGATGCAAGAAAGAAATTTAAGGAGTATACTAAACAAATAAGGTTGGTTGGAGATCATGTTGGAGGTATTAATCTAAATAATTGGCAAGATAAAGAAGCAGATGAGGAGGAGGATCAGAATATAGAGGAAGAAAGTAACAGAGTGCAGAGGCAGGTGGTGATCAAGAAAAAGTTATTTCAAACTCTAAAGATGATGAATGTGTAGATGATAACAATACTGATAAAGAATGGGCACCTAGTGAGTATGAGGATTTAGATGTACTTAGGCCGTTAGATGAAGACAATGATGAAGATGAAAAAATAGATCAACTAGAGGGGTTAAGCAAGAAAAAGAATGTTGGAAGGCCAATGACACCATTTGACCTAAATACTAAGAGGAAGGATATTCAATTCTCTATTGGCTTGATTTTAGTAGACCTCAAGAATTTAAAAAGGTATTAGAGGATATTCATTAGGAAGGAGAAAATATCTAGTACACTAAAAATATTAGGAAAAAAAATTCAGCTTAAGTGTGAAAACCAAAAATGTCTATGGGAGTTGTGGTTAATAGGATGCATGAAACATCCGATACACTACTGGTGAAGACGTACCAGAAAAACATAGATACAACAAGGCTTTTAAAAATAAAAAAGGGTCAACAAAATTGTTGGCACAATTTTATGATAATAGAATTAGAAAGAACCCTAAATGGAAGTTAAAATACATACAAGATGAGATCAAGAGGAAATTTAAGTTTGACACTATTATAGTCAAGTGTCCTAGGATTATAAACGGGGCTTTAGTTAATGTTTGGGATATACTAGTTAAACAGTATGAAAAAATCTAGGATTATAGCAATAAATTAATCAAGTCTAACAAGAACAATATAATTGACATCCTTCCATATAGAAATAACCCTACTGATTAGCCATACCTAAAGAGGTTTTGTATGCGTCTTCATACTTTGAAAATGGGTTAGATTAAGGGATTAGAGTGAAAACACAGACAGTTGAAAATGATTTCTAAAATTTCTGGTTGAAGACTTAGAGGGATGTGATGGGGGCTAAAATTTAATATATTAGATTCTTCTTTTTGTTAAGCACATTAATTGTACAAAACATATATGTGTAAACTTTATAAAAAGGTTCTCATCGTTGGCATTAAAAAAGGCTTTTTTGTGCAGTATCAATGTTAAGACATGAAGTTGAGTTTAATAAAAAAAAATGAAGGAATTGAATAGACTAAACAACGATGCACATGATAAATTGCAAGAACAAAATCATAATCTATGAAGTAAAGCCTATTTTAAGACTTTCAGTAAATCAGATGTAGTTGAGAACAACATCTTAGAATGCTTTAATGTATGGATTATGAAAGCAATATGGATGAATTGCATTAATATGCTAGAAGAAATAAAAAGGCAAATTATGATTTGGTTGTATACAAAAAGGGATGCACTATTGAAATTAGATGACACTACATGTTTTAGAATTAGAAAAAAAAACTTTACTAAGAAATTTGTATATTCTGGTTGTTGTGATCTATTGTGGGGTGGAATGAATGAGTTTCAAGTAAAAAATAAAGGGAGACACATATGTTGTTAACATTAATAATAAGACATATACATGTAGAAAGTGAGATTTAATAGGAAGTTTATGTGCTCATGTTATTTCTACTATGAAATATACATTGTTCATTGGTATAAGAAGGAAACATATTTCAAAGCATATACACACATGTTAGAGGTTGTGAGTAGTTTTGGGGAGGAAACAACGTATGATAAGTTGTTGCTTTTACCAATATGCAAGAAATTTAAGGGAAACCTTAAGAAAATGAGAATGAAAGAAAGATTGGAGAACCAAACAATCCAACAAAGATTACAAGAAAGTGAAAATGTAGACAAGCATGACACAACATGAGAAATTATTCTAAAAATAACACTCTAGAAACATAATCAAGTCAAGTACAAACAGGGCAACCTCAAAAAAATAATGTAAGTATGATTATCTTTATATTTTCTTTAAAATCTTGTGTTTATCTTACTATCTTTATATTTTGATTAATAAATTTTGTGTTATCTCTATCAGCTAAATAAGCAGGTGAAAAGGCCGGGGCCTATATTAACTGGTCAAAACAAGAAACAAACCGAGGAGAGGGAACCATCACATACAACACATAACATTAATGATTTAACAATAACTTACATTGTTAATCATTTATATGCTTTTACATTTTAAAAATTAGGATTCGATTTTGTACAAAAGCATCCAATAATCAATGGTGGTCATTCCAACAGTAGACAAATGTTACTAGTTAAGAGAATACAAAAATCATATACAATGTAAGAAGGACTTAATGTTTATGTGAGTCCAAAAAGAGCAATAATGGATAATGTTATTTCTCAAAGGTATAATAAAATGATCTAGAAGGGGTTTGAATATATCATTAGTGTATAACTTTTTTATTTAAGAACATTTACCAAATAATTATGTAATTGATTGCGTTTAGGAATTAGTAATTTGGTAAAACCCTTTTCTGATCCTTAAATCAATAACTCACAATTCTGTATTAAGTTTGCTAACGAGAATACATCTCAGGCAGATGTAACATTCATTGTAGATATAAGAAAGATAAAGAATGAGGTAAAAAGACATTGAGACAATGAGACATAGGAATTTTTAAAAGGTTCAGGATCTGAATTACTCTTAGCCTTCTCTTCCACTCCGATGAGCAATAATGATCCACTAAGGATAAATGGACACAAAGTTCTTACAATTGGACACTAAGTCCTTTTCCAGTGGACACAAAGTCCTCTCTTCTGAACACTAAGTCCTCCAACTAAGGGTCTAATTCACTTAGAATCAAGCTAGTCTCTAAGTCTCGTCTTTCTCCTCAGGACACTAAGTCATTCCCACTCAGGTATGATTCACTAAGAATCAAGCAAGTTACCCAGACTAGCCTTCTCCATAGGACACAAAGTCCTTCCTACACAGGGTCTGATTCACTCCGAATCAGACGAGCTATTTAGTCTCGTATTTGCTGTTGTTGATGATGTAAATGTTTGAGGTGCTGCTAAGTTGATATTAAGTTCTCTTCTAAAGAACTTAGTAGCTAAATAATTTCATTGATCTCTTCGCTTCAAAAGCTTTCAGCATATGTTTGTTTTGCTCTGGCTCGCGTATGGCTAAAATCATTTCCGGAAAAGTCGTTTCGTTTTTTAATAAATGCCCTTTCCAATTTTAGCCTTTAGGTTTAAGATGTGATTTTGAAAATGGTCGGCTTAAGTGTCGACGGGGTTTAAAAGATTGATTTTATGATGAGCCAATTGACCAGAGCCGCCAGTTGGTATATTTGAAATGGATATACCAACTCATCCTAATTTTATTTTCGTAATCGTAATGGCTCATATGTGACTCTGAATTAATTGGTCCGCAAACCGAGATTCATAGAGTTCGGGGGCTTGCTTAAGAGAGGGGAAGGTGTTAGGCACCCCCCGACTTCCGTGAAAATACGGTTATCGCTATCTTAATGCTTCCCTGTCCTTTAAATCCTAAAATGTGTGTATGCGCGCGCGTGTGTGTGTGTATGCGTGTGTGCCTATGAAAATCGTTGGAATGCTTTATTTTCGAAAATACTTCAGAAATCTCGTTGACCCTATGCACGAAGGATTCAATTCGTTTTGAAAAGTTCATTTTTAAGATTTCGTTTTGATAACAAAATCTTTAATGATGACATTTATAAAATAAGATTTTCGAATCCTTCGTCAAATAGGAATGGAGCTCATCCGATACTTTCGATTTTTTATTTTAGCCTACGCGTGATCTAATATCCTACTTTGATTGATTTTATGAAAATCTTTACCATTTCATTTCAAAATCATTTTCTCGCGTCAAAAGGGAAAACCAATCATTAAAATGACGTTGGAGTTATTCATGGGCATATGAGCCATCCAAATAACCCCAAACGCCCACAATCGCACATTTCACTATTATAGGGCCTTAAACCCGATTTTCGGTATCGATATCGCTTTAAGGCCCAAAAAATACATTTTAGATCGAAATGACTAATAACAAGAATCACAATTAACCCAACAGTCCATCTTCGGGATTCTATTAATAGCCTTGAATCGGTATTTCAAGGCATTAATTTCATCCTTAGGCTCACAACAGCAATATCACAATAATATATTAAAACTAATCAAAATGTCCACACGGACATCATCGGAAGGCTAGGCCGTAAAAATGCACGCAACGTGCTCCTTAGCCCACCTCAATCCGGGCTTATTTAATGAATCAAACCCCAAATATTGCAACGAGACCAATCCAATACAATAATATTTACTTAATCAAATGAAATTTAGATCTTATAACCGAAGCTCACATAGGTGAGTCCAAATTATAAATCTAACCCAATAACACAAATATAATCGGTAGAAATGCTTAGATAATACACGGAAACAAATATTAAATAGCACAATTCCACAAAATAATAAAATAAATGGTAGATCTATTACAATAGAGTCAACATCATACAAATCGAGCCTTTTCACCTTGAATTCGAAAGGAGAGCCGAGAAAGAGCTTCAATACACCATGGATCTAACTTTTGACACCCAAAGATTAAACAAAAATAGACTAGATATAGTATTTAATACACCATGGATCTCTCTCTTTTTTTTCTATTCTTTTCTTCGCTTTTTTTTTTGCTCTCGGATCCACTCTTGTTCTTCTCTCGCGTGCTCTTTTTTCTTTCTCCCCATCTGATTTAGAAATGAAACTGGAAGAGGCGATTTAGAAACTCAGATCTTGGCCGCAGGTGCAGCTGTGGTCGGCTTCGGTGCTTCCTCGATTTTCGTGTACTGATGTCGGTCTTTCGTTTTTTCGCTGGAAGGCTCGTATTTTGCAATCCGGAAATCCCTGGGAAACGTGTCATATTGTTCTGGGAGGCTAGTTCGGAGGGCTGCGACTTGATATAGAATTTTGCTATTCTCACCGGGGAGCGAGACCCCCGACCATCGTAAGCGTGGTGGCCATTAGTCGTCTTTTGTGATCAAATCAGGTTCTTCCTGGATCATCTGTTTGCGGCTTTGACCGTAAGTCGTTGGGGTGGCTTTGTGTTGGGGTCCACCTTCCTTTTCGCATGTCGGGTCAAGTGACGATTTTGCCCTTCTGCCAGGGTTAGTAGAGAAGTGCAAAATTTGAGTGTCTACACATATGTTTGTTTTGCTCTGGCTCGCGTATGGCTAAAATCATTTCTGGATTGATCCTCCAAAGTGTAGAGTAACTTTAGGTTGATGATATCTCTGTTTATCAAATTGATCCCCTCTATGGTCTTCTGTAAATTGGCCTTTATCTCTTACTTTTCCTTTAGTGTATAGACCGATTCTTTTTTTGTTTTGATCGTTTAATCTCTTCGACTTGATTTTTCACTGTTCGTCGACTCTTTTTTTTCTCATTTGAATTTGAAATATATATATAGATCTTCTTATGAGAATCTAGCCGTTTAGAAGTCACCGTTTTTTCACTTAATACTCCGATCTTAGAGGATCTTTGATGTTGACATATCGGGAGTGTGTCAGCTTTCATTCAGTCAGGTTGTCACATCAGTGTGCTGAAGAGGTGATTGCATAGCTGTTGTTACTTGTTTAAACTAGCCGTTAGACGCACCACGTTTTGATCTTTATTCTAACCTTAGGATAATTAATACACATATTGGATTCTTCACTCTTCAGGTCTTCCCATTGTCAGTCTTTTGTTAGAGCTGTTATACTCTACGATTTTTCTAATCGTAAAGTTCTATGACATCCAGGCTCTACAAACTTTAGCTCAGCGATCTTTAGCTCTACAGCTCTACGATCTTCAACTCTACGATCTTTAACTCAACGATAATCTTTTTGTACTCTACGATTTCTTTAGTCTTCAATCGTAGAGTGTATCCTTTAGTTTGACTTTCTCAACCATTCTCATGATGACTTTACTTCTATGTCGGTAGTCATTTTATGATGTTGGATTTTGCTATACGACTTTGCTAAACACGTTTAGTTCACTTTCTAAGAACTAAGACTTTTCCTTCTTTGAAATTGGACTTTTGTCTCTCTCAAGTTCTTTCTCTTTTACTTGATCAACATCTTTATCCAGACACTTACTATCTACATGATTGTGGACTCGACTCTGTCTTTGTTTAGTGAACTCCTTCTACTATGGTAGATGTCACATCACCTCTTCTTCTGATAAACTAGTTATTGCTTTACTCCTTGTCTTCTTTAACTAGTTTACTTTAGATTACTTCTTCTTGGAGAATTCTTGATGAGAACATCCCAATTACATGTCGTAGCGAATTTACCTCTCAGTGCCATTGACATTACGAACTCTAATAGGTAGCACTGATGTAACTCTACAATGATGTAACTATGTGTTCTGAAGTAGCTCAACAATATTGAGTGACTCAATGATTTGATGATCTTCAATTCAGCTCCATTCTATGATCTTGAGTACTCTAACTTGTTTAGCACATGTGAGCTTCTTATCTCCACTTCTTCTGCTAGAGCCTTTTGTCTTAACTTTGCGGTGCTTAGCCTGCTTGAAATAACTCTACGAACTCTTTATCTCTATGTTGATCTTGTGGGATAACCCTTGCTTCTTCTGATTTATTCTCCCACTTTGAAGTAGATCTGATCTTTCCAATTACGTGCTTAAGCATTCTTCTCTAGCGATTTAATGTTTAGCACAAGGTCTCTAATAATCTTATCCTCTTGTGGCTCTGTCTTCCTCGTTGATCTTCTCTCTACTCAATGATTCTTCTCTGTTTTATACTCTACAATCTGAGAGTCATGTATCGTAGAGTTAAGCCTAAGACATCTTAATCAACCATCCTTGCTTACTCTACGACTTTGACTGTTCTACACATTCATTCTGCGAACTCTCAATTATTATTTTCTGCTCTTATTTGCTGCTCTACTTCAGTTGATCTTCAACCTAATTACATTTTCATCATAACTCTCTGTATTTGGATCAACCTAACAAATTTGATCCTTAATGTCTTTTTACAATATTACTCTTTTAAGGACTATACAGAGGTTATCTTTTGGATCATCCTAAAAAGTTTGATCATTAACTAGTCTATCTTTTAAATTCGGATCAACTTAACATTTTTTATCCCTAAATCCTTTTACAATAATTGTTCTTTTAAAAACTGTACAAAAATAAATATTTACACTTATTCATTTCTTTCTTCTTACTGATTATTCATTATTCTATAAACAGTTTAATTATTAATGTTTGTAAAACAATCTCCCCTTATTTTACTCACTTCATATCAGTAAGAGTAAATCAAATCAGTATGCAGTAATAAAATATTTTAACATTGTTTTGCCACTAGATAGGCTAACACATAATTGTTCTAACAAGCAATATAAATGTAAACAACTTTTGCTTTGTTTTTGTAAGTTAGCCCTTTTTTAATGACTTATTATATTACTTATTTTGAATGATCATATGCAACTATGGCTTTGTACTTTTCATACGTTGATGCCTATTCTAAGAGTAGCCAAATATTAAGGACTGACTAACAATACATTTCCTGCTACAAGAATCTACAGCAGTCGACAACCATCAATATCAAGCACCACTCAAGTAACATCAAGCAAAACTCAAGCAACAACTCCAACAACAAGAATGATCAGATTAAGGAGTATGAAAGGCCATCTTAAAAGCAAGTAGTTCTTTTAGACATGTCTATAACTTTCGCTTAATGTCTTTTATGTAGTGGTTGTAATTTGGTGATGACTAATAATTATTATTATTTAGGGAATCTTTTGCTTAGTGGTCAGGACATCTTTTGATTTATTTGTAAAAGTATATGACTTGGTTCATATGGTTGGATTTGTTATTTCTACCAGCTGCTTGTAAGTGATGATGAATTTAAACAAGTTGAATAGACGTTGTGTGACGCCCCCCAAATCTAGGCCCACACAGCCCAAACTTGAGTCGTCAAAAGACTACAACAAAATTATTACAACAAAGCACAACGTACAACAATACAGTGTATAATAATACACAACTAAGTCTTCACTATTATTGCCACACTATTTTACAACACGTGAAGACTATGATAGCTATTCCTCGGACTCTCACTCCATCCCCCGGCTAGACCCCGTTATGTTTTCATATCCTGTTGAAAAATAATGGAACAAAAGAAAAGGTGAGCTCAAATAGCCCAGTAAGAAATATCATGACTAAGATAATGACGAATAAATTATCATTAGTCTTCAACAGTTGAGTTCTTGATAGAATACAATAGACTACAAGGTTTATATCAAAAACTGTAGTTAAATTCTTAAACAACGTTCAGATCAATAATAGCAGCGGAATGAGCAATCTATTAGAAGAATAATGCAGACTATAATGTCCACTCGCTTCTCTTTTTAGTAAAAATATCATCAACTTTTATCATCTGAAATACCATTAGTCAAAATAATACAACTTCACAGTTCCTGGTCATAATTATGCAGATCAACAGTTCATCTTTGCACTACGGGCCAAAGACATTCAATATAACACCAACGGTCATGATTATACCAGATTCAGCCTTTGGTCATAATCATACCAATCAACAACTCATCTTTGCACTACGGGCCAAAGAGAACATTCACCACGTGCCATAAAAGACACCGAACAGATGTATCGCCTTTAACCTAGTATATCGCCTTTAACCTATCATCTGTTCAACAATTATATCACATCTGTGCCCCCGGCCACAGATATTCACAACAGCTTGATTCTTGATGATTAATATAAATAACAGTGATACAAATGATGAACAGAAGAACAGGATAAACAATAGGTATCGGAAGTTTACTTTGTGCAGATTCAAATAATGTCCAAATTGCCAACATGATGTGAAGTGAAATTTAAAAATGATATTCAAGCTCCACAGTTCAGAATAACGATTACAGTTCGATAGAAATGTTCAGAAAATAGGAAGGTTCAGTTGAAATAATGAAATTCAACTATTATGGAACATATAATATTTTCAGGATTTATAGAAGCAATAGTTCCATAATAAGTTTCGATTCAGGAGTATGAAAGAAAATAATATCCCTTACCGTAGCAAGTTCAAAAGTGTAAAAAAAATGACATTTCTTACCTTAACACGTGACTGGATATTGATTTAAATGAGATTGATCAACCTATATATTTATAATAAAATTAGTAATTACAACATGTAAACTTCAAAGTGTATGATAACTCATATATTATGAACTATCAAAATTATATATATTTAACATAATTTTTGTAGTATAAAATACCAACTTTTAAAATAGTTTTAAAAATAATATTTCAAAATAAATCTTCCAAAGAAAACTTTTAAAAATGAATCTTCTCAAAGAAGAGTCTTCTAAAGGAAGATTTGTGAATACCGTGAAAAATAGGAATTTATAAAATTACTACTCTTTAATAAAAGACTTACTTGAAAAATTCTTGCACTCCTTTTGGCTTTCAAACACTCAAAATAGCCTTACTATTCTCAGAGAAAACTCATAAAATTCTTATAGAAAAATTTTATGTTTTAGGTGTGATTTTTCTATTCAGCTGAACAAGCTATTTATAGGAGAAAATTTTCACTATGCGTGGTAGGTGAGCACTGGCGTGCTGCACGCCAGTGCTGAACATTTTCAGCACGCAGCCGCTGGCTGCTTTTCCTTCCTGCACATTTTTGTGCAAATTTTTTTTTCAAGTGGGTCCTACAGGGGCCCACATGTTACTATTCACGTTACTATTTCAAATAGTAAAATTAATAATTTTTTATTTTATTTTTATTTTATTTATTTATTTATTCTTCCTGTGGGTCCAACATATAAAATAATGCTACAACAATAATTCAACAATAATGTAATAAACACGTTACAGATTATTATTAATTTAATAATATAAATTACAGTATATTTGCTACTGTGACAATTATTAGATTCAATAATTTTAAAAACAGTGCAGCAACAATTATTGAGTCAATGATATGAAATATAGTGTAATGACAATTATTGAATCAATAATACAAAATACTGTGTAACAACAATAATTGAATTGATAATATAAAATATTATGCAGTGACAATTATTGATGAAATGATGCGCAACAGTTACGGTGTCAATTATCAGACCAATAATATGAGACACTGTGCAATACCGTGTGCTACAGAAAAATACTATAAATTACCGTATGCTACTATTCTTTTATCACCGGTATTTTAACAGTTAACACCGTTGACTATTTTTATTTAAAAAGGTTACTTCTGTCGTTTTCTATATCCGACAAATATTCCGTTGTGGGGTCCACCAATAATTAGTTATTTCGGCGCCGTCGTACGGCCCGAATATTCCCCGACAAAACGAATATTCCCCGACAAAATAAAATTTACACATAACATCCTTAACTTTCAATTTCGTTAATTTAACCACTTACTGTTTCAGGAAAAATATATATGAAGAAAAATTAATTTTTATATTTCATAAAATTCGGGGTCTTACAACCTCCCCTCCTTATGAAATTTCGTCCCCGAAATTGACGTACCGGGCATTTCAAAGTTATCCTCCTGATTTCCAGATGCCATACTTAACTGTGGTCACAAAATAATTGTTAGTTCAAACAAACTGACTTATCACTTCATGTCCCTATATTCAAATCAACTCATTAGATAATAAAATCTAATTTAGGTGGGACACACTAGTGACTGATTCTATTCGTCTCTCCCCTCCTAGTTCTAACCCCAGATCTCCATTAAAGACCATATCCCTAAGCTCTGATGCCAACTGTGACGCCCCCCAAATCTAGGCTCACACAGCCCAAACTTGAGTCGTCAAAAGACTACAACAAAATTATTACAACAAAGCACAACGTACAACAATACAGTGTATAATAATACACAACTAAGTCTTCACTATTATTGTCACACTATTTTACAACACGTGAAGACTATGATAGCTATTCCTCGGACTCTCACTCCATCCCCCGGCTAGACCCCGTTATGTTTTCATATCCTGTTGAAAAATAATGGAACAAAAGAAAAGGTGAGCTCAAATAGCCCAGTAAGAAATATCATGACTAAGATAATGACGAATAAATTATCATTAGTCTTCAACAGTTGAGTTCTTGATAGAATACAATAGACTACAAGGTTTATATCAAAAACTGTAGTTAAATTCTTAAACAACGTTCAGATCAATAATAGCAGCGGAATGAGCAATCTATTAGAAGAATAATGCAGACTATAATGTCCACTTGCTTCTCTTTTTAGTAAAAATATCATCAACTTTTATCATCTGAAATACCATTAGTCAAAATAATACAACTTCACAGTTCCTGGTCATAATTATGCAGATCAACAGTTCATCTTTGCACTACGGGCCAAAGACATTCAATATAACACCAACGGTCATGATTATACCAGATTCAGCCTTTGGTCATAATCATACCAATCAACAACTCATCTTTGCACTACGGGCCAAAGAGAACATTCACCACGTGCCATAAAAGACACCGAACAGATGTATCGCCTTTAACCTAGTATATCGCCTTTAACCTATCATCTGTTCAACAATTATATCACATCTGTGCCCCCGGCCACAGATATTCACAACAGCTTGATTCTTGATGATTAATATAAATAACAGTGATACAAATGATGAACAGAAGAACAGGATAAACAATAGGTATCGGAAGTTTACTTTGTGCAGATTCAAATAATGTCCAAATTGCCAACATGATGTGAAGTGAAATTTAAAAATGATATTCAAGCTCCACAGTTCAGAATAACGATTACAGTTCGATAGAAATGTTCAGAAAATAGGAAGGTTCAGTTGAAATAATGAAATTCAACTATTATGGAACATATAATATTTTCAGGATTTATAGAAGCAATAGTTCCATAATAAGTTTCGATTCAGGAGTATGAAAGAAAATAATATCCCTTACCGTAGCAAGTTCAAAAGTGTAAAAAAAATGACATTTCTTACCTTAACACGTGACTGGATATTGATTTAAATGAGATTGATCAACCTATATATTTATAATAAAATTAGTAATTACAACATGTAAACTTCAAAGTGTATGATAACTCATATATTATGAACTATCAAAATTATATATATTTAACATAATTTTTGTAGTATAAAATACCAACTTTTAAAATAGTTTTAAAAATAATATTTCAAAATAAATCTTCCAAAGAAAGCTTTTAAAAATGAATCTTCTCAAAGAAGAGTCTTCTAAAGGAAGATTTGTGAATACCGTGAAAAATAGGAATTTATAAAATTACTACTCTTTAATAAAAGACTTACTTGAAAAATTCCTGCACTCCTTTTGGCTTTCAAACACTCAAAATAGCCTTACTATTCTCAGAGAAAACTCATAAAATTCTTATAGAAAAATTTTATGTTTTAGGTGTGATTTTTCTATTCAGCTGAACAAGCTATTTATAGGAGAAAATTTTCACTATGCGTGGTAGGTGAGCACTGGCGTGCTGCACGCCAGTGCTGAACATTTTCAGCACGCAGCCGCTGGCTGCTTTTCCTTCCTGCACATTTTTGTGCAAATTTTTTTTTCAAGTGGGTCCTACAGGGGCCCACATGTTACTATTCACGTTACTATTTCAAATAGTAAAATTAATAATTTTTTATTTTATTTTTATTTTATTTATTTATTTATTCTTCCTGTGGGTCCAACATATAAAATAATGCTACAACAATAATTCAACAATAATGTAATAAACACGTTACAGATTATTATTAATTTAATAATATAAATTACAGTATATTTGCTACTGTGACAATTATTAGATTCAATAATTTTAAAAACAGTGCAGCAACAATTATTGAGTCAATGATATGAAATATAGTGTAATGACAATTATTGAATCAATAATACAAAATACTGTGTAACAACAATAATTGAATTGATAATATAAAATATTATGCAGTGACAATTATTGATGAAATGATGCGCAACAGTTACGGTGTCAATTATCAGACCAATAATATGAGACACTGTGCAATACCGTGTGCTACAGAAAAATACTATAAATTACCGTATGCTACTATTCTTTTATCACCGGTATTTTAACAGTTAACACCGTTGACTATTTTTATTTAAAAAGGTTACTTCTGTCGTTTTCTATATCCGACAAATATTCCGTTGTGGGGTCCACCAATAATTAGTTATTTCGGCGCCGTCGTACGGCCCGAATATTCCCCGACAAAATGAATATTCCCCGACAAAATAAAATTTACACATAACATCCTTAACTTTCAATTTCGTTAATTTAACCACTTACTGTTTCAGGAAAAATATATATGAAGAAAAATTAATTTTTATATTTCATAAAATTTGGGGTCTTACACGTTGTGATATTTTAAATTAATGGCAAAAGATCTGTGATATTTTCTTTTTATGAAATGCCATTACCTTTTTATGGATTGTCCTGAACATTTTTTGTATGATTTGTGACCAATTTTAGATTGTCTTGGGCATATTTTGTAGGATCTGTGATTTGTTTTGGATTGTCCTACGCATATTGACAGTAGTTGTCATTTTTTTCATTGTCATGATTGTCAGTGGCATGGTTTGATTGACTGATGATCAGGTTTGTTGAATTTACTCAAATTGGCATATGCCATTTTTTTGGGTTAAATAACTTTTACATCATTATACTCAACCTTGATTTTCAAACACATCATTGAACTGAATTTTTTTACAATCGAGTCACTGAATTGAATATTTTTTACAAAACGTTACAAAATCAGTTAACATAGACGGCAAAAGAGACACGTGCGAGGGAGCATCCCTCCACGTAATATATGTTACCATGTGGTATCTACGTTCGTGAAGGATACATCATAGTCAACATCAAAGTAAAAGACATAATAATATAAAACAAATGTACACATTTCATCAAAATCAAAAACCCAAACCCAGCAGCTGAGATACAACCCGATCGCGATTTCTCTCCTAACCATCATTCACTGTACAAATCTAGAACAATTGAAGGTATGAGCAGGTCAAGTGGACAAAGTTCAGCAAGAAATCATCGACAATCAGAGATACCATCGGTTGAAGGTGTTGATTGCGAGTTTGCTGGAGGCCCGGTGCACTGTCACTGTGGTTTAATCACTCTTATTTGGGAAGCATGTAAAGAAGGAACACCAAATCCAAGTAGGAGATTCATAGGGTGCAGCCGATTCAAGGTATTTGGTTTCATGGGTTACAGTAGATTCAGCCAATTCTATGTGGTTTATTCATTTTCACTTTCCTATAAATAAATTGTTATGGGCAAGCTATGGTTTATTCTGATGTAGACGGCTTAGTTTGAATTCATCTTATTGTTGTGACACAAATACATTGACCTTCTATAATGTGGTATGACTGATGATATATTGTTGTGTTAGCCATTTATGTTTAGGTTATTTTTTTATTTAACAGGAGAAGAAGCTATACTATGGGTTTTTCAAATGGTGTGATCCGCCATTTACAGATAGGTTAAGGGATGTAATAACCTAATTGAAGGAAAAATTAGAAAGAAGCAATGAAAAAGTTGAGAGCTTGAAGGATAAAATAAAGAGAATGGGATATGATGAAGAACCTGAAGAAAAATTTGAAAAACAGAGCAACCAAGAAAAGATATTAATGCTGAAAAAAGAAGTTAGCAAACTTAAGAAAGAAAATGGACAGAAATGTTTGATGGAGAAGAAGTTAGTGATTGTTGTATTTTTGTCATGGCTTATTTTGTTACTTGTGTTGAAGACAAACATGTAAGTTAGGGTTTGTTCTAACTTTGTAAGTCGGTTGTAACTTTGTAAGTTGGTTATAACTTTGTAAGTCAGTTAGTTGTAACTTTGCAAGTCAGTTGGTTGCAACTTTGTAATTCAGTGAGTTTTATGGCTTATTTTGTTGTGTTGAAGACAAATATGTTTCATGGTTTATTTCAATATGATAAGAGAACATTCAACACAAAATGCCATAAGCTTCAAGGCAAGGCAAAATGCCATAACATTCAACACAAAATGCTATAAATATCAAGGCAAAATGCCATAAAATCTGTGAACACAAAATCACATAAGCCATAATATGGTTTAACACAAAATGACATAAGCTTCAAGGCAAAATGCCATAACAGTCAACACAAAATCCCATAAGTCATAAGCCTTGTTTAGATTCAACAATACAATAGGATTATGATTAAACATTCAACCCCCTTGTTTATCAGCCATAATAATCCTATAGTTTAGTACCAAAATAATTAAAAGAAGTACCAAAAGAAGTACATTAGCTTAAGTACACTTGAGTGGGCAACCATAGTTTAGCACCAAAATAATTATCTAGTTCATCCTAATATCTACTTCTTGTCATTTGGTCCTGTCAAAATAAGTAACTGTTAGCTGATGGGGATCGTAGTAACCAAGATTGTCATTATCACTACTTTCGGATGGGGATCGTAGTGTATCACTATCTGCGTACTCACTTTCCCGGTTAGAGTCTTCTGAATGACTTGCATTCCCATCACTATCTACATACTTACTATCATTTTCTGCACCAGCCTCATCATCATTTTCTTCACCACTTTCTGCAGCAGTGCCTTTCTCACCTTCTTCACCAGCATCTGCACCAGTCTTTTTCTCATTTCCCTCATCATCAGCCATATAACTTGCATCTGCTTCACCAATTTCATCATTCCCAGTTGTAGCACCAGTTTCATCACCACTGGCACGACCAGTAGCAGCAGTTTCATCATTCCTAACTGCACCAATATTTGTTTTATTCAAGATGTCTTCTTCTTCTGGTTTGTCTATTTGCGCCTTGTACTCCCTACAAATCCTTCTTACTTCTCTTAATTCTTCATCACTACTAAGTAAATTAGTATCACGATCATTACTTGTACTGTCATCACTTATATCTTGTATCACTGTTTGCTTTTTCTTTCCCTTTTCAGTTTTCTTATCACTTTGTTGCTGCTTCTTATCCTTCACTGTAGCAGGACTCTTCGCAGGTGTGAGCACAGGGGGTTGCTCAGTATTTTTTGGGTCCAAATCTAGCAAAGGTCCTTGGACTATAACATGATCCACATATAACTCCATCAGCCTAAATGGTTGACACATCTTCACCATCTCTCTCACAGTAGCATCATCACGGACAATCCTTACTCCATTTTCAAAAGTGCGACCATCTCTCTTAAAATACACTTGAGAACATCTATCATAATTTAACTGGTCTGCCAATGACTCTATAATACCCATATAAGCATAGTCTGGATCAATTTTGTAAACTTCTACTTGACCTCCAACATACTCATGTCGGCGACTATGCTTAAACCATTCGTTGAAGTTAACATGTACGTCACACGTAGTCATTCTGTGAAAAACAGAAACAAAAGTTATTATCTAAAAAGAAAAGGAAAAACAACAATCATTGACCATATGTCAGTTATCTGTTATAGACAAACCCTAGTTTATATACTACCCATATGCATAAATACGATTAAAGATACCTGACTAATGGAAGAGTTAAGGAAAAACAACACCCGTGCGTCACATGTCAGCTATATACAGATAAACCCTAAATGCATGAAAACGATTAAAGATACTTGACTACTGGAAAGTTAAACAAAAACAACATCCATGGACCACATGTCAGTTATCTATAGACAAATGTACTACATATGTGCATAAATACAATTAAAGAATCATTTAGCAGACAGTGACAGAGCACAATCAGACAAAAGTTAAAATTAAACCCTTTTCTTTATTTCACCAATGCAAATACCCACAATCAACCATAAAAAATGAGAAATCGTACCTGATAGACCTCCAAATAGTTGTTGTAACGACCCCGAAATTCGACCAACTTTATTCCCTTAAATTTTGTAGTTATTATATATTATCTTTATAACGTCCAAATTTCGGTTCGTTAATAAACTCTTAATCACCCTAATTAATTCATTATTGTCATAAATTACCAAATTTTTCAGTATAATTTTTTCTTTCACTTTTCTTAATCATTGTATTAAAACATTTGGATATTTAAAAACTTAATTTCTCGATCCTAGTCCCTGGATCGCAACCTTTACTTTTTCTTTCTATTACAAGTATCGTACAACTCAACATTCAACATTTAGTATTGTATATCCGTACAACATTCTTTGTTTCATGATTCATAACTAGCTATATAATAGTCTCTATCATTACAATCATCTTGAACAATTATGGTACACAACTTTAACTTTTATCATATACAATTTCAACATATACGTGCATACAACTCATCACAGTAAAATTGGCAAATTTTTCCGCATTAAATTATAATATAACAGTTACAGTTCCAACCTTCTAAATAATTCATCTCTAACATAATCCGGTATTCCTAAAATTCATTTCTTAACTTGCAAAAGTTTATTTTAAGCAAGTAATGAGCACAACAGCTCAGCAAGTTCAACAGTTTATGCTTCACGTAGCACATACCTTAACATGCTCAGTGTGTGTCATACATCATGTGTTTGTGCTTCTATTATAGCAGTATATCCCACATCATTGCACAAAGTACACATAGTTGTCATATTATCCACATATCACATAACACATAATTTATATGCATTTAAACAAGTATTTACATATCATAACAGACAATAATTAACATTAAATGACTGAAGAACCTGACTGGAAATCCAACTATTAAATTGGTAGTTCATACCCTTTACTCGATCAACCTATGATCATAAAATAATCAAATAATAATTATTTATCCTCTTATGATATTAATTTAATTAATTAATATCAACTCTGGACCAATTATTACATAATACGGTTAATTATATTAACCTCGTCCTTTAAAATATTAACATAACTTAATATTTACTGCATTCACTACGGACAACCTGACTCATCGGATAAAATTTAATATATTTGGTTGTCCGAAAATTTTATTTAACCATTTTCTAAGTTATAACCTTATTAGATTAATATTTAAACTTTTAAATATTAATCCCCAATATTTAATATTTTTACAAAAATATTAAATTTAATGCCCAAATATCATTTCTATATTTTTAGTATTTTTTTATAATTTTCTATAATTTTTAAACATTTATTTCTTTAAATATCACTTTCTGGGGGCATTTTAGTAATTTTCGTTGCTTTAGGGACACAACTGGCATTAACAAAAAAGCTCAGGGGCATATCTGTAATTTTTCGGGCCAAGAGACACGCTCGGTAATAATTGAAAAGACCGGGGGCAATTTCGTAATTTCGCTACGTTGCTCGGCCGCGCATTGCGCGCGGCCCCCCCTTGCCGACGCCAAACGACGTCGTTTGACACCTGATTCCAGAAATTTTCGCCCTTCCGAACAACGTCGTTCGGCCCGCTTATTTTCATCGCCGCGCATTGCGCGGACCTCCCCCAATTGCGCCCAAAACGCCGCCGCTTAAGCTGGGGCGGTAGGAAAAAAAAATTGACCGCGCGCCATGCGCGACCAACCCTTAGCAGACTCCATCTTCCTCCAGCCAAATAGTAGCCAACTTCCAACAATTTTATCCATTTTTAAACCAAACTTTCACAACATAATAATTCTAAAAATCATAAAATTCATAATATACATCCCAAAAATTATTTATAATAATTATGCTAATTATTTACTTATTTTTCATAAAATTATTTAATACCATAAACACTAAACTAAATCCAAATAAATTTATTTTTATACCTTTCTTAAGCTATGAAGCTCTTTGAAACTTGCTTTATACTTGAATAATACCAAATATCACCTCTCTTGTGGCGACCATGGAGTTTTTCTGGGGGGGGGGGGGTGTTCGGTGGTAAGAGCATGGAGAGGGAGAGTATTTATTCGCTTTGGTTTTTTTTTTTTTTTTGCTTTTTCTTTCTTTATTACTTTGTTTCTTCTCCTTTTAATAACTACCAAAATTAACTATTTTGAATAGCCAAATGATTCCACCGCCTCTTACCACCGGATTAGCACAAATCCCATGCATGCAACTTTTCCTTCTCTCGAATTTTCCAAATTTGCATGTAAAATTTTAATTTAAATACATTACGTAATTATCTTGTGTAATAAATATTTTATAAATGTATATAAAATATTTATTTTAATTCACCAAAAATCATAACATGATTTATAAATGATATTTAGACCCTTTTTGGGTACTTTACTTGATAAATTTTATACACGCATAATGACATGCATGTAATTATATGAGGTAATTTATACCTCCAAAATTCTTAAAATAATTCATATAACATATAAAAATTATTTTTCGTAATTTTTCACTTCTTTACTTGGACAACATGTTACATTAACATGTTCAAAATTTTGAAATATTATCCTTTATAAAAATCATAATAATTCCATTATACATAAATATAATTTCTAATAAATTAAAACTTTTCTTTTTCTCATTTATTTTCATTTCTTTACATTTCACATTAATTTCTTTATATATAAATTATATAATTTAATATTATATAATTCATATAATTACATTCTCCTTTTAAATAATTTCTTAAATTCCTCCATAATTATTAATTAATTATATAATCAATAATTATACATTCATTAACTCTCTCATTATTTTAATACTCTTATATAAATTATATAATTATCCTTATATAATTTATATAATTATAATTTCCTTTATACATCACTTTAATTTTCTTATATAAATTATATAATTTATATAATTACATTTCTTCTCAATCAATTTCTAAATTTCCACCATAATTCTTAATTAAATCTAAAATCAATAATTACAATTTTATTAACTTCCCCATTCGCTTTTCATTTAAAATTGGATTAATTTAATTATTAATCACTTAATTTCCATAATTAATAACATTTATAATTATCACTTAAACATATACATTTATATATATATATACAAATGTATATATATACATATCTAATTTCATATATTTCACAGTACCACATAACCTCAATCAAATCATAATTTCTACATTTCCATAACAATTTAATTGTACAATTTATTGTACTTTTACATGAAATTTCTCTTATTCTTCATAAATTATTTTCAAACAATTTATTTACTTTTTCAATTATTTTAAATCCACCCAATTCATCACCATCTTGGTACATATTTAATTTACCAATTAAATTCTTTCACACACTTTAAATCACCTACAGCATAACTAATTTAAACAACTTTGATAATTTTATCAATTAAATTCTCATTTAATATTATTAAAGAAATCTTAAAAATTCGGGTCCTCACAGTTGTTATTGTCTTCAATCGCAGCCAAAACAACCACTTTTTCACTGTAATCAACCAACGTTTCTGGCGTAATCTAGGGTTTTTTCTCTGCCGACTCGTGAAATGGTAAGGAGAAGTGATTTGTAGATGATTTCACTATCTTTTACTCTGATGCTTGCTGGAATTGTTCTCTCGCGGGCAGATCGACCTATGTTCTCATCCAAATCTTAGCTTCTATGTCTGCTCGTGTGTTGGAATGATTTATAGACGATATTATTATGTCTTTTACTTTGATGCTGACTAGGATGTATCCCTCACAAACGTGGATGCCACATGGTAACATATATTACATGGAGGGATGCTTTCTCGCACGTGCCTCTTTTGCCGTCTATATTAACTGATTTTGTAACATTTTGTAAAAAATATTTAGTTAAGTGACTCGATTGTAAAAAAATTCAGTTCAATGATGTATTTGAAAATCAAGGTCGAGTACAGTGATGTAAAAGTTATTTAACCCCCATTTTTTTCCATGTATTGTCCTTTTTGTCGTTGCCTAAACACAATCAAAATTCGTTGAAAGATAACAATACACAATCAAATACCAAACAAAGCAATATCATTTGATTCAGTCATTAAAGTTAATCTTTACATCTATGACCAAAATATCACCTAAGCTCATTTCATTTAACTAAACTCATTTATTTCATCTTAATTGCATCTAAACTTATATATGTAAAACAACAAACACTAAAATACACATCCATGAACAAATTAAAAGAAATCAGTAAATTTTTCCCCTTCTTACAAGAATAGCATTCATCTTATTCATCTTTTTAATCTCCTTCTCCAACCTTTTAGCTAAAGTTTCAGCCTTCTTAGTTGCTAAACAATTTTTAGCCTTCTTAATTTTTCCCTTCTTTGTCTTATTAACCATCCTTCAATTTCAATATCAAATCTTTAATTATTTATATAGTTCTATCATAAAATGGTGGATCATACCATTTAAAGAATCTGCAATAAGCTCTTTTATTCTATTACAACAAGCATTAACATGAGCTAAATATAGAAAAAATCTTTTAAAATAAATAAATATAGCTTACCCGATAATTAATACATCCAAGGAAATTTTGTACCAGCTTTCTTTGCCTCCCACATTGGCACTATTGCGTTACAGTAGCAGTGACTTGGAGACTCAGGTTGAAGACTCAAGTTGAATCTATTGATTCAAGATGAATAAATTGCATTCATCCTTAGTAATTTCATTAATGATTCCACTCTAAGGCAAGCTCATCCTTTTAAATTGACACTTTAAATCCTCTAAAATGTCTATGCAAACCTGCAATCCGCGTCAGTGTTTTCCTTTTGATGTGTTAAAAATTTAAATAGAAACTGGATGGATAGTCTTTCTGGGCCACATTCGCACCATTGCGTCACAACATCAACGACTTGGAAACTCAGGTTGAATCCATTAATTCAAGATAAATGAATTACTTTCCTCCGCAATTTCATTAATGATTCCACTTTAAGATGAGCTCATTCTTTCAAATTGGGACTCAAAAGCCTCTAATATATCTATGCAAACCTGCAATCGATAAAGAAAGATGATAATTTTACTCTAGGTTGAAGAATTGAGAGAGAAAAACAATTATTCCAACAGAGAGAAAAATCACACTGCCATAAGAGAGCTCTCAAAACAGAGTGAATTTTAGTTGCTTCGAACTGTGGAAACTTAACATCGTTCTCAACGTCTTACGAAGATTGTAGTTCAGTGTCACTGCTCTGCATTCGTGTACGAGGCACAACATTCGTAGGTATTGCACAGTCTTCCACATCAAAGAGGACATACACTTTAAGAGGTATATAATTTTTGATTCTGTGTTTACGTGTAAATTGGATTCAGCATGTATATAAATAATCCTTCAGTTTTGATGAGAAGACTGGTTGCAATTGAAGGGACGCACAGTGTAAGCGCCTATATATGCAAGCTATCCGAGGTGTCGAGTGACAACGAGAGTACTATACTGGTAGACTAATAGTGTTTATTAATGTTTATATATTATTCGTTGAGCATGTTTAGCAATGGGCTATCTTGTATTGTAGGCACCAAGTCGACTACCTTGTCACGTCATGGGTTGGCAAGTTAACTTCAAACATACATTGTTAGTATGCTAATCTTGGTGGGCATCTTGGAGGATAAGGATATATGTCATACAGAAGTAAACCCCCCTTTGCAACCGATATACTAAATCTAACACACAACGTGACTATGGCGATTACAAGCAGTTCGAAGGACAAAGGTACGTTCAAATGAACCAATTACGATGTCTTACTAGTACTAAGGTTTAAGGATCTCCATTTGTAATTAGGTTTGCATTGTCATCAAAGTCTGTTGAGTAATTATTTTGTTAATTATTCGTTTTTTCTTTGTTTTGGTTACATATGGTGGGAGGGGTGGAAGTCTGGCAAATTAAGAATTGAGATTGGTCACAGTGAAGTTTTTACACCCCATATCACCATGAATTTTTATAAATAATACATTTTAACTCTAATATTAGGCCTTACAATTTTCCCCGATCCTAATGACCCACCCGATTTTGACACTTATGAGATCTGAATTTATAAATCCTATAAAGTTAGGGTCGGATATATGATAAATCCTCCCGTCCTTGCCCTGCCCAAGACCCAATTATATATATATATATATATATATATATATATATATATATATAATTATTATAAAAAAATTAACCTTTCACATATATATAATTATGTAACTATTTAATTAAAAATATACAAGTATTATAGATACATCAAGTTCTACAGTTGTACATGGACAAGTTAATGGTTATCTGAGTTGGGAATGAGCAGCAGTCCAGCAACTTGAAGAAAACAACACAGGATTATTATTGTAGTACTTTAGTAGACAGGGAGGATAGAGTACTTTCGAATATAAGTTTGTTCCATAAATACAGAAACAAAGCAGCTGAGTTAATAATGTAATGAACATCGATTTTATCTCTTTTTACAACAAGGTGTTAATAGATGTATTACATATTATTTGATTTTGAATTAAAAATAGTTATACTAAAATAATTAAAAATTTTAATTTGAAAAAAATGGAAGAATTCCGGGTAGTGTATACATTGGCGGGGCGGGTAGAGAATACTCCAATATATTTACTATGACAAATTTAACAAAAAATTATAGAACTTTATGATAGATATGACAATTTCATCCTAATTGAATTCGGACCGATAATTATTCATTTGTTTATGTTTAAGTTAAATGGGATTTTCTTAATGATAAAATATCTTCTTTTGCATTTCAACACTGATTTATTACTTAGGTTATCTACATAAGCAGTTTATGACTCGGAATTTTTGACTGAACGAAATAGAAATAAAATTTGAGTTCAATCACTTAAATTGAAATGATCACTAAAGTGGGATGATAGCAAGAGTTCCGAATAATAATATTTAATTATAATATTTTCTTTGTAAAAAGATTATATATGTTGTAATTTTTGTTGTTGTATTTGATTGTTTGTTCTGTTGAGCTTTATATATAGTTTTCTTCTTCTTTTTTTTCTTTGATAGAAGAGCTTTATACACGTTAATCAGCAAATTTTTTTATGATTGTCCTTTACATACCGTATGAATTGATAAATTTTAACTTCAAAAATTTAATTGCATTAGATATGCAGTAAGGTTTTCATCAGTTATTACAAAAATAAAAATCAATCAAGTGGTAAAACATGATGATGGCTTTATGAGATGAATGGTTTGGATTGAAAAACATTTAAAATTTATTTTTTTAAAGTTAGAAAACCACATTATATTAGTTCAAAAAATTATAGCTATTAAAAAAGCAGCACATTAAATACTTTTAACACCATTTACATTTTGGTACTAACAAATCCCTTTTTCTTTGGATAAAATCTAATTTTGTAGTTTAAAGCTTGAGAGGATATAGAATAGACGAGTTTTTAATACATGCATACTGAAGTAAGAGTATTAATATATATGACGACAAATTTATAAATGTGCATATATACATGAGCTATGAAAAAATAAAAAAAATGATTCACACATTATTTTTTTATTTTATCGTTTGTAATTTCACGTCAGAAGTAATCAAAATTTATCATTAATTAGCCGAATCATTTTTTCACGTGCAGTTTTTCAGAAATACTAGGTGCTTATATAAAAAGAAGAAGTTTTCATTAAGAATCATATAATTTGGTAATTTCGAACAGATATTAAAGAAAAATAAAAGGAGGGAGATAAAAGAAGAGGTTCTAGTAATAAAGGGTTCAAGTTGGGAAAAACAAAAATAGAAAAAGCAGAGCAGTAAAAACTGGCACAGTTGCGTACTTATTAGTTCTTCTTATAGAAATAGGTTCGAGAAATTGGGCTCGGCTTTAGATTGCGGTAACCAATTTTAATGGGCTACTGTTGTGTAATACTCCATTGCCAAACGGGCCCCAAACCCTAGCCCACGGCAGAAAATGGCGCCAAATCTTCCCGCCAAAAACAAGGAACGAGTGACGAACGACCTCCCCTCAAAAGAGGGAAACGCCATAGTCTATCTAAACCTTATACAGAAATTTTCCCTGACAGAGTAGAGGAGAGAGAAATGGCAAGATCGTCGCAGTCGTCTTCAGAGGAAGAAGGCAACGTAAATGTGAATAGCGGTGGGAATCAACCATCGACGCCGAATTCGCTATCATCGGCGGGTTTCAACACTGATCAGCTTCCTTTCAACACCACTAGCCGGACATCAGAAAACTACTCGGAGGAAGAAGAGGAAGCTGCAGTCGATCCCCGTATTATCAGGGATGATGAGCCAGACGACGAAGAAGAGGAAGATGGAGAGGATCTCTTCAACGACAATTACATGGAGTCAGTTGTTCCTTTTAACTCTTTTCTTTGTCACTCTATAATAGTACTAGCTACATCTACAAACTATACACACACACACACACATTGATTTGATTTGGGTATTTTTTTTGAATTGGGGGACATTGTCAATTATAAATAGCGATTATCGAAGGATGGAGGAACATGACCAGTATGAATCGGTAGGCCTGGATGAATCCCTGGAAGACGAGAGAGATTTGGATCAGATTATGGCTGACCGAAGGGCTGCTGAGATTGAGCTTGAGGCCAGAGACGCTGCCACTGCTGCTCCCCCAACTCTTTCTCACCGCAAGCTTCCTCACCTTCTCCATGACCAAGGTCTTAATGTTTCATATCTGCTAGAGTATTTCCATTCTTACATTCAATACTCAGCCTTCTTTTCTAACCCGTAATTTTATTACCATCTTATCAAATTGGTTCCATATAATATGGCTAAGGTCTTTCTATCTATTTTAGTATTCTACTCCGGCCTTTTTATTATTTACCTGCACTTTCCACATATTTTCACAAATGCAGGTACATATATCAGTACGTTTCTTGAGATGAAACACTGTTTTTTGCATTCAATTTTTCTCACTTCAACTACAAGTTTAATGAGTTACGACGTTATTAAATTTTGTACAAGTGCCAGAACTCATCTCAGTTTGATACTTGATCCACCAAATTTGTGATCCAGTTTATTACCTTTTTAAAAAAATTCTATTTTACCATGGAGAATGGTGGATACTTACTCTTTTTGTTTCAAGTTTAATTATGCACCTTCAATATTGGAGAACATTATTGGTTTGCTATATTAATGAAGAAAATTGTTAATGAATTATTGTGTATCAGTATCACATTTGTAAATAGCAATAATCTTTCTCTGAAGACAACATGATGGAGTTAGGTTGTATGTAAACACGATATGCCTTTCCTTAGAAATCAAGTCCTTTGCTGGTTAATTATTTCCATAGCTGATTCACTTTAAAATTAATTATTACTAGTTGTCTTTGCTCCTGATACATGGATGTGTTGACAATACATTGTGTAAGAACATGATGAATTAATAGTTAAGCTGATGTTGTTAGTGTTGGTTGCAGATACTGATGATGATAACTATAGGCCTTCGAAAAGAACTAGAGCTGATTTTAAGCCTCCTACCATTCCTAGAAGCTTTGACGATTCTGATGCAATGCATAGTTCACCGGGTAGATCGCAACGGGGACACTCAAGAGAAGATGTGCATATGACTGATCAGACTGATGAAGAACCATATGAGGTGTCAAGTTTCTCCTTGACTCTGGTTTTTAAATATCTTATGAGCATCGAGGATTGCCACATAACTGTTTGTAAATTACACATCATGGGTCACTTGTAGTTACTGATTGATTTTGATGCAGGATGAAGACAATGATGAAGGCGAGTTTGAAATGTACCGTGTTCAGGGAACACTTAGGGAGTGGGTTACTAGGGATGAAGTGCGTCGGTTTATTGGCAAGAAATTCAAGGAATTCATACTCACATATGTGAATGCCAAAAGTGAACATCGCGACTTCGAATATATGCGACAGATAAATGAAATGGTTTCAGGTAAAAGTTTTTTTGTCATTATCTACCTGAAGTAGATTGTTAACTAGTAAGAGGTGATGAGGATGACGAGTCCAAATCCAAGAAAATTTCTATTCATATTATGAAAGTTGTATTATGTTTAATTTAAGGAGAGTTGATGTATTATTTATTTTATTATTAGTGGGGATTTAGAGCATTTAATAGTGATTAGGATTTTTATATTTATTAAGGTTATTTTAGTCATTTAGTACTTTTATTATTACCCAAGTTATATTAGGGTTTTTGAGTCTATATAAATATTGATGTATTTCCTACAAGTTAACAACAAACTACGGAGCACATTGTTGATAATTGATATTTGGATATGAGCTATTTTATCTGTCTTTTGCTGTTGAGAAACCCTTGGGGTAGTGAAGTACAGAACCTCATCCAAGTAATTTTCCGTAGTTTATTTCAACTATATTTGTTCCAACTCTTAACCTAAATCAAGAGGGATCTCTTTTTGAGGGAATTGGCAATATCGTCACATAGGCTACTAATCATTCACATGCGGAAATAAATTATTATTATTTTTTTCGTAATAACTCGTTCAATGTTTAACTGCAGTTAATAGGTGTAGCCTTGAGATTGATTACAAACAATTCATATATATCCACCCAAATATAGCCATCTGGCTAGCAGATGCACCCCAGTCTGTACTCGAGGTTATGGAAGAAGTGGCTAATAAAGTTGTCTTCGACTTACATCCAAACTATAAGCAAATACACCAGAAAATCTATGTCCGAATCACCAACTTACCTGTATATGATCAGATACGCAACATAAGGTAATGTTAGAACATCCATCACTGACTTCTGATGTGGAATTTGTTAATACAGTGAAACACTAAATCCTTGCTGTATCTTCTCAGACAGATACATTTGAACACCATGATCCGTATAGGTGGAGTAGTGACCCGGCGCTCTGGAGTGTTTCCCCAGCTGCAGCAAGTAAAGTATGATTGCAACAAGTGTGGAATGATTTTGGGCCCATTTTTCCAAAATTCATATGCAGAAGTGAAGGTTGGTTCTTGCCCTGAGTGCCAGTCCAAAGGACCATTTACTATCAATATTGAGCAGGTAAATTTTTTAAAATCCTTCTGTTTAGTCAAAACAACTGAAAATAACAATCTTACATTTGTCTATATCATCTGGTCTTGCTGTAGACATTATACAGGAATTATCAGAAACTTACCCTCCAAGAGAGTCCAGGAATTGTGCCAGCTGGTCGACTGCCAAGATACAAGGAAGTGATATTGCTGAATGATCTGATAGACTGTGCCCGTCCTGGGGAAGAGATTGTAGAACTTTCACCTATAGGACTAGTATATTTTCTTCCTATACTAACTTGAACCAGTAACCAACTCCTGAAGTTCTCTTTTGTACACCATCTGATTTTTTTCAGGAGGTCACTGGCATTTACACAAACAATTTTGACTTGTCTTTAAATACGAAGAATGGATTTCCGGTCTTTGCCACTGTGATTGAAGCCAATTATGTTACAAAGAAGCAAGACCTATTTTCAGCTTACAAACTTACCCAGGAGGACAAAGAAGAAATTGAAAAGTTGTCTAAAGACCCCAGGATTGGAGAAAGGGTGTGTCATGGGATAACTTTTCATTTTTTTTTCTCAACTATCTTTTAAGGAAATTACTTCTAGTATTATTCCTCCAGTAGACACTCAGATTTGTAGACTTTCTTATCAGAATTTAATCCTGAAAAGGCGTTTACAATAACTTTTCAGATAATTAAGTCTGTTGCCCCATCGATATATGGTCACGAGGGCATAAAGACTGCAATAGCTCTTGCAATGTTTGGAGGCCAGGAGAAAAATGTTGAAGGAAAGCATCGTCTGCGAGGAGATATAAATGTACTCCTGCTAGGTGATCCAGGCACAGCAAAATCGCAGTTCCTCAAGTAAGAGATTCTGCTAATTAAAATGTACCTGTTATTTTTAGTAATTCTGTCGACTAAATTTCCGAAAACTTCTTAAAAGGTATGTTGAAAAGACTGGACAGAGGGCTGTCTATACAACTGGGAAAGGAGCTTCTGCTGTTGGGCTCACAGCAGCAGTTCACAAGGATCCAGTCACCCGGGAGTGGACCCTTGAAGGAGGGGCTCTCGTTCTAGCTGATAAAGGGATATGCCTTATTGATGAGTTTGACAAAATGAATGATCAGGACAGGCAAGTCTGCATATGTATGTACACATGTGCTGTTTAATCTCTAATCTTTATCCTTCTTACCATGTTGGAGCTGTAATCTCGGTCAGGGTAAGTATCCATGAAGCAATGGAGCAGCAGAGCATTAGCATATCAAAGGCTGGGATTGTCACTTCACTCCAAGCCCGCTGTTCTGTCATTGCTGCTGCAAATCCTATTGGAGGAAGGTGAGGAGATAATATAATAGTAAGCTGAATCATGAGGCAGTAGCACTGCCTACAAAGGATTAGAAGTTGGACTAGATTATGAGTATCACCAGCACCTGCACCTGCACATGCACCTGCACCTGAATGGTTTTTAGAGATCTTAATGCATTGTCATCTGTGTGCTGCCATTCAAAAGGTTTTATCCATCTAATTGTTTGGGTAATTTAGTAACGAACACCCCCTTACTCCCGGGGGTTGGGCATTTCTGGAGGGGGGAGGTAGCTCATGATTTCATTTATTTTGTGTGATTGAGTGATAGATATGAAATAAGTAAGGGCACCATTCTTCACTTGTGCTGTCGTTGTTTGTATATGTGCTAGCTTATATGAAAAGCATAAGATTGTATACTTGTTTTGTTATTTAAATATATAGATATGGTAATAAGGTCCTGAGCTGCTAATCATGTGCAGAAAATGGGATCTACATGCATCCTAGGGTGGTCAAGTTTCTTCTTGGAACGCTTTTTAGAAACATGGATGCTGAACTTAAAAATAAAAAACTTTGCCCACCTTCGGCTAAGAAAGAGCACAGTAGATTTCTAATTTGTTGGTCTTATTATTATTCACAAAAGGACGTAGCGTACAATTCCTAATGCATGTTATGTGATAAAAGACCTTTTTTTAGGTCCACCACTAGCTTTAAACCCCTACTTTTTTCTCCAATTCGTTTATTCCTTTAACAAATGCCATTACTTTCTTGCAGATATGATTCCTTCAATTAAACCCCTACTTTATTCTTCAATTCGTTTATTCCTTTAACAAATACCATTTCTTTCTTGCAGATATGATTCCTCCAAGAATTTCTCACAAAATGTGGAGCTGACAGATCCAATCGTTTCTCGTTTTGATATCTTATGTGTTGTCAAGGTTATGTATATTAAATCGAGATTTGCTCCTGAATTTTGTTTTCATATGCTTTTTTTCGTTGATGGGGAATGAAACTTGTGTGCAGGATGTGGTTGACCCAGTTACAGATGAGATGCTTGCGAAGTTCGTAGTTGATAGTCATTTCAAGTCACAAGCCAAAGGTGCTAAGTTAGATGACAAGTCGCTCGGCCATTCCCATGAAAATATTGAAACCACTGCCACAACAGCTGATCCTGAGGTTTTTAATTGAGATCTAATTTTTGCGTGTAGTTTGTTTCAACTGTAATTTTCCTGAAGGACTTGATTAATTCCTTTGTAATCTCAGATAATCCCTCAAGATCTGCTAAAGAAGTACATAACCTATGCCAAGTTAAATGTATTCCCAAGGTTGCACGATGCTGATCTAGACAAGCTCACTCAAGTTTATGCAGAATTACGGAGAGAATCTTCTGTGAGATTCCCTAGACAATTTTTTCCCTTTCCTTTTCTTGTTTGGAGTGCAAGTAAATTTCATATTGATTTGCTCGTATGTCATGGTCAATCTTTTTATTGAACAAATAGCACGGACAAGGAGTTCCTATAGCAGTAAGGCACATAGAATCAATGATACGGATGTCTGAAGCCCATGCCAGAATGCATCTCAGACAGCATGTCACTCAAGAGGATGTGGACATGGCAATATGTGTGCTCCTTGACTCGTTTATTTCAACACAAAAATTTGGGGTGCAAAAAGCTTTGCAAAAGGTAGTTATAATAGATGCTCCAGTTACTTGTTCTTATGAACTTGTCATTCAAGAAGACATACTTTCCCTGTGCCCATTATATTAATGCAGCATGTGTTGTTGCAGTCTTCTGATTTAATATCACTTTATTTGTGGCATCACTGTCACCATCTATCTTGTAAATTAAACTCCTAATAAAAGGTTAGGCAAATTAGGAATACTTGTAAGCTTAATTTAAAGTAGAATCCCTTGCCAACTGTAAATATTAATTAATACTCCTACTTGAATCTCAATTAGAATGACCCAAATGTATTAAGGTGGCTGGTTTTAGTGACAGATTCAAACATGAGCTCTTGGACCAATATTATGTGATACCCGTGTTATCCTGATTCTAGTCCATAAAATATTGTATTGAACTCCATGATTTTTTATGTTTATTTTTTGGAAGCTGTTGCAATTCCTAGTTTTTTTAAGTTCATTTGAACAGAGTAGATATTGAAAGAATCATTAATTTTCTGCAGAGTTTCAAGAAGTATATGACATTTAAGAGGGATTTCAATGGCATTGTATTGCATCTTCTTCGTCAGCTTGTGAAGGATGCACTGCATTTTGAAGAAATTGTGTCCGGTTCTACAACAGGTCTTACCCATGTTGATGTGAAAGTGGAGGAGTTGCAAAGCAAGGTAGTCTGAACTCCCGACTTTTATTTTATGTTGTTTTTTTGTTTCGTTTAGTTTCCAGCAGTAGAAGCTAGGCGTCTGACAAATAAAGTAACTACACTTTTATGTTGCAGGTTCATGATTATGGAATCACCGATCTAAAAGCGTTCTTTAGCAGTATCGAATTTTCTAGAGCCAACTTTGAGTTGGACGAGGAAAGGGGAGTGATAAGCCACCGCCTTGCAAGATGATGCTCGTCCGACTGACTTCATCATCTCAACAATGGGCGGGGTACTCAGTGAATTGAATTTACAGTACAACAAATTTCCAGATGTCAAAAAACTCGATCATAACGAGCTTTGGGGATAAATTATTGTTGCTATTTAATATGTCAAATGAACAAGATGGTTATTCCAGAGCTGCGCGTAATTTTTAAGCTTTATTCACTCCATGAAAGTTTTTGGGTATATGTTTCAGCAAACAAATCTTTCATTGTTCATGCTAAAATCTAAAGGATAAGATATGAGTCTGTCACATGTCTTAGTTGCGGTCAATATAACTCTTACAACAATTGGCTTACTAAAACGATATCGTTCATCATTTGGCTTACTAAAACGATATCGTTCATCATTGGTTGTATGTAGAAGTTGTGGTCAGGGTAAAAATATAATGTACTAAAATGACAGTATGATCTTTCACCATTTATGCTAAAATCTACAAGATGGACGACTGACTTCATCATCTCAACAATGGGCGGGGTACTCAGTGAATTGAATTTACAGTACAACAAATTTACAGATGTCAAAAAACTCAATCATAATGAGCTTTGGGGATAAATTATTGTTGCTATTTAATATGTCAAATGAACAAGATGGTTATTCCAGAGCTGCGCGTAATTTTTAAGCTTTATTCACTCCATGAAAGTTTTTGGGTATATATTTTAACAAACAAATCTTTCATTGTTCATGCTAAAATCTAAAAGATAAGATACGAGTCTGTCACATGTCCTAGTTGCGGTCAGTGTAACTCTTATAACAATCTATCTATTATATATACTAAAATGCAGTACATAACACCGTTGCTTGACAAGTGACTTTCTCACAATGAAACACATGTCTTATGTATTTAATACCCTCAATCCTTACTACGATTTTGGGAATTTACTCCACTTTTTGTAATTTTCTAATATTATACATTTTATATAATTATACCATACATATAACTTACTTCCCAAATTACTAACCATAATTACCCATTAAATCCGGCTTTTGGAATTTTAAAATATTATATATTATTTATAATATTATATTTTACATTATATCATACATATTATTATTAAATAAATAATAACAAAATTGAGCTGAACCATTACTCCTACTTTTCGTATTTTATAATATTATACTACACATTATACCTTAAACAAGTAAAAAAATACAATTTACTAACCATTAGATACCATTTACAATATTATACCACACACAAATAATAACAAAATTATTTTTATAATGTATGGTATAATCTACACGATCACTACAAATTTAAATTTAATTATGTTCAAACATAATTATTATATATACTAAAAAGCAGTACATAACACCGTTGCTTGACAAGTGACTTTCTCACAATGAAACACATGTCTTACGTATTTAATACCCTCAATCCTTACTACGATTTTGGGAATTTACTCCACTTTTTATAATTTTCTAATATTATACATTTTATATAATTATACCATACATATAACTTACTTCCCAAATTACTAACCATAATTACCCATTAAATCCGGCTTTTGGAATTTTAAAATATTATGTACCATTTATAATATTATATTTTACATTATATCATACATATTATTATTAAATAAATAATAACAAAATTGAGCTGAACCATTACTCCTACTTTTCGTATTTTATAATATTATACTACACATTATACCTTAAACAAGTAAAAAAATACAATTTACTAACCATTAGATACCATTTACAATATTATACCACACACAAATAATAATAAAATTATTTTTATAATGTATGGTATAATCTACACGATTACTACAAATTTAAATTTAATTATGTTCAAACATAATTATTATATCCTAAAAACAAAATCAGTACATATCTAAACTGTTTTGATAATCTCAAGGGCTCTGTTAATCTCAACTGCAAAAATGTTATCATTACTAATTTAATTATATTATAGCATAATATTATACTATTTATTTACACTTATATAACAACATTAATTATATTACAGCGTAATATTATACCATTTATCTCAATTCCACGTTAAATCTAAACTTATGCCACGTGTCGCTCTATGATGAAACATTACTGGAAATGTTACTCGCAGCTTGCACTTTCAGTGAAACCTTAATACACCCATTTTTTTTAATTATTTCACATACACAGAATAATTCAACATATCTTAATTCGATATACATATCACATCTCACAATTGGATATTTCTATATTTTTTCGGCTTTCAAAAATCAGACTATACTCACCATAAAAATAATTATTTTTATATTCAGACTATTCTCACAGACAATAAAATTATTTTAACTCATACAATTCACGCCTATGTATTAAACTTTTAAAAATTAATTTTATCTCACAAAAAAATAATATTAATTCCATAATTACACAATAAAATTGTAATATAACCAATAACTATGTTGCGATTACAAAATTGCATCAAATCCATGTTATGACTGTCATGCAACAATTTCTAATTTTTTTTTACATATAATATTAATTATATGATAATATTATTAGATCCCCAATTTCTGCCAACTCTCCCAACCAAAAATAAAACTTCTCCGTAAATATTGCATTAGGATTCGAAACTAAATCCATAATTACTTTATCCAATACATTCGGATATGTACATATAATATTATTGTTTTTTACCTCCCAAAGTTGTTGCAAATAACTCTACCACAAAAAATATTGCATAATTTAAGCAATCTCAATTTGATCTTATCAAATTAATTCAGTTTAGAATATTATCCAATTAAAATCCCATTAATTTTAGCAATCTCAAATCCTCAAATCTCATTAATTTAATCTTAACAAACCAGACTATTATCATAAAAAATAGAATGTAACCCATAAATATGACTGTCATTCAATAATTCTAAATTGTTGCAAATAAATCTATCACCTAAAAATGTTGCATAATTTAAGCAATCTCAATTTGATCTTATCAAATTAATTCAGTTTTGAATATTATCCAATTAAAATCCCATTAATGTAAGTAATCTCAAATTGAATATAACACAATCGAATATTATCCAATAAATTGAAAATTCAATATTATCCCATTAAAATATATAAGTATAGCACAAAAAATAATATTATTTTTTTTGTCACAAATCATATAAAATTGCAAAATTAAAGAAATACCAAATAGATAATAATCCAATTTTATGTATGGTTGGTCTACACAATTTTTATAATAACCCTATAAATATATACTACTTATTTCATTCTAAATCACACCACATAACAGTTTTCTTCTTCATATATTTTGCTTCTATATGGTAAGCTTATTTTTCTTTTGTTATTGCTCTTTTTCTATTTCTATTACATTCTGTTTCTTTGTCTCATCATGAATTTGACTTCAAATTTTCTTTCTACTTCTACTTCATTCTGAACCTTTGTTCCACCACGCATCTGACTTCAACTTTTTTTGTTGTTTGATTATTTAGCTGGTGCAACTACTAAATATAATTGTGTTGCTAACATCAGCCCCGTAAAGAGAAACGTGAAAAATTAAGGCACAAATAACTAAACTCTGAAATATGTCTTGCTTCTATAAAGGTGACTACATAAACAGTATTAAGATGATATTGTTGAATAAGAAGATATATATACATACATAAACTTTACCTTTACTATAACAACTTGATGCATCTTCAAATTGTTTACCTTTATTATAACAACTTAACATCTACAAGTTATTCCTTCGTAGGATGACAGAATACAAACCAATATCAAAAGAACACTTTAAAATAAATTTCAACCATTGATCAAGAAAAACAAAGTTTTTATTATCACCAATTTTGTTGTTAGTCAAAACGGTGGTTCTTTTAAAGCTACCAAACATCCATATAAGATTAATTTCGTATATTCCACCTCATTGCAAGAGTCAGATGATGCTTCAATTCATACATATGGACTGAATTCAGTCCATTTGATCAAATACTAGTTAGCGCGATTGATGATTCCTACTTAGTTGGTATGTTTCACAATGATTTTGAAGCCATCTTTTTCATACAAATTTTATTATTTACCTGTATAATTGTAATGTTTTGTGTCTAGATGTTATTGCTCAACTAACTGCAATTGGAGATTTACAACTCAGCACAAACAATGAAAAACAATTTAAGAAAGTTAATATTGAATTAATTGATAACATGTAAACTATACATATTGCTCAAAACTATAATTATACAATAGATTCGTATGAATTTTTTGTTCTAATGTTGTATTCATATACCAGTCAAACTATATTGACTTGCCGCAATTTCAAATTGATATTATCTAATAATTTAATTTTTGAATTATTTTATTATCTCATTTTTTGCTAATAACTCTCAAGCAAAAAAATATGTAATATTATCCCATCATTGGGCTTTAGAACTTTATTTACAAAAAAAATTCATGCATAATTTAATTTTTTTTTAAATTCCTTAATCAGACAAAAAAAATTTAATATTATCTCATAAATACAAATCTAAACTGATATTGTATCCCAAAATTGCATCAATTCTAAATTGATATTATATTATATCAAATTGATTGGTGATTAATCTAAACAATTTTTAATTTTTTTTAACAAAACGAATAATCCCGCCACAACGCACGGGGTTATATCTAGTTGGTCTACTAAAACGATGCCGTTTATCATTGGCTGTATGTAGATGTTGTGGTCAGGGTAAAAACATAATGTACTAAAATGACGTATATTCTTTCACCATTTATGCTAAAATCTACAAGATATGATGAGCTCGCCACATGTCCTAGTTGCGGTTAATGATAACTCTTACAACAATTGGCCTACTAAAACGATGTCGTTTATTCTTAGCTGCATGTAGGAGTTGCGGCTAGGGTAAAAACATAATGTACTAAAATGATGTTTATCTTTAGCCACATGTAAGAGTTGCGATCAAGTCAAATCTAAAACGACGTTCTGATGCAAACAATGTCTTCTCTTTCTTGACTACTCCCTTTCAACATTTTTTCAATGACGGCTTTTTCAAGTTTTACCTTTTTCTTTATCCCGAATTGTTTCATTTTTCCAAAGAACCATAATAAAAACCTTTCAAAAACATCACCCCTTATATTCAATAATACTAAAAACTTACATAATCGGCACAATGTCGGTGAATTTTTGACACCCATTACAACAATTGACTCCCATTCCAAGTTTTGGCAAGTGGGTCATCCTAAAAATAGTCTACTCGAAGAATTTTGGTGAAATCCTCATTAGGACAACACTACCACTAACAAGGGCATTCAAAGCTTTATTCACCCCATGAAAGTTTCTGGGTCGTATGCAAAAACAAAGGATTTATTGCTGTAGAGATCACTAGAATTCCATTAGTATACAAATTCATACATTCACGGACTGCAGAAAATCATAGAATGCCTATTATAATCAACTGAAAATTTTCTACCAATACAATTCTCCACAGCAATTCCACATAAGCCTGGGATTTGAGGTGCCTGTCAATAACATGAACACTTTGCAAAACCAGCAACAATGCAGGGCAACATAATTAGGTTAATAACCAATTAATAAGCAAGCAACAATGCGACATAGAGGCCTTCAATGTATAAAGCCACAGATGAAAAACTAGTATCAACCCAAGCTTCAGAGAAATTCCTGCTCTATATTTTATGTCAGATAAAAGCATCCAAGTCGTCCTTTCAAAATTGTCCGCTTGCCAAGCTATGAATGAATGTCAGGAGAACCCTATGGCCTTGAAGATATTATCCTTTACTTCCCCCAAAGTCCACAGAGCAACATCCATCTGCATGAATCACCTTCTGAACCCTCGATTAAGTTTTGACAGATTCCTTATAATGATCCCAAAAAGGAAGAACTGCAATACAATTTTCACTGCCCAATAGCCAATATGGTCCCGAGGCAAGGACCAACTGATTACACCAAAAGATGCAGTCAGATCTCCTCAACCGTCGTTCATTTCCCAAAACATCCTCGCTTAACGCTTCCTAATTGTATCTACAATATATCTACAAGCACTTCAAAAACTATAACCCATTTCCCGAAACGACATGTACTGAAACCGTTTGGATAGAAGTCTTTTCTCTAGTAAAAATAAAACGGCGACTCTTTATAATAATTTTGTATTATAATTCCTTACCCCCTCATTCTTCAATATCTCTTTTCTCTCATCCGCCACCGCCCCAACACCATCCCTACAATTACAGCCACCGCCTCCGCCACAGCCACGGCTTCTTCCTCCTCGTTCACCACCGGTAACACCATCGCCATCTCCTCTTCGTCCTCGTTTACCACCGGAACCACCAACATCTCCATCTCCTCTTCCTCCTCCTTTTCCCTCAACTTCTCAATATCCCTTTCTTGCTGCTCCGTCCCCGTGGCCATCACCACCGCCTCTTCCTCCTACATCTTCACCAGAACCGCTACCTGAAATCTTTCTTTTCAGACGTGACAATAATATTGAGGAATTGGATTTACTTAATTAAATTTTTTCATCCCAAAATCGACATAATTTTTCTTTTAAATAAAAGTAAAAAAATTGGGTAATTTCCAAATGGTTAATGTAGCTCTGTTTGGTGACTGGTGAGAAATATACTTCTTTTTTTATTGCAGGAAGAATCAAATGAAGAGTGGTTGTATAATTAAGTATGCTCTCCTGAAAGCAAAATTACATGGATTTAGGAATTTGATTTGAGGTGAGGCTCCGGTTATGAAGGAGGGAGAGGAAGTCGTGGTTGTTGCGGTGGCGGAGCAACCGACCACCTAAAGGTATTGACTTAGAGAGAGATGTTGAGAGGTAATGGAATGGGGAATGGGAGGGGCTCTAGCGATCGGTTTATTTTTTATTTTTTAAATGATTTTAAAAAAATAAATTTAATTTTTTGAAATTTAATTTTTTATATAATATAATAATTTAAATATAATTTAAATGTATATAAATAAATAATATTGTACAATTTATAAATACTATTTATTTATATACATTTAAATCACATCTAAATTATTATATTTTATAAAAAAAATTAATTTTAAAAAATCAAACTTATTTTTTAAAAATTATTTATAAAAAAAATTAAAAAATTCAACCGGTCTCCGGTACCCATTTTCCCGTTCCCTAGAAGAGTCCTAATTATTTAGATAGTAAAAGTGAAAGAAGAAATCTATTATCTATTATATATATTAAAATGCAGTACATAACACTGTTGCTTGACAAGTGGTTTTCTCACAATGAAACACATGTCTTACGTATTTAATACCCTCAATCCTTACTATTGGGAATTTACTCCACTTTTTATAATTTTTTAATATTATACATTTTATATAATTATACCATACATATAACTTACTTCCCAAATTACTAACCATAATTACCCATTAAATCCGGCTTTTGGAATTTTAAAATATTATATACCATTTATAATATTATATTTTACATTATATCATAAATATTATTATTAAATAAATAATAACAAAATTGAGCTGAACCATTACTCCTGTTTTTCGTATTTTATAATATTATACTACACATTATACCTTAAACAAGTAAAAAAATACAATTTACTAACCTTATATACCATTTATAATATTATACCACACACAAATAATAACAAAATTATTTTTATAATGTATGGTATAATCTACACAATCACTACAAATCTAAATTTAATTATGTTCAAACATAATTATTATATCCTAAAAACAAAACCAGTACATATCTAAACTGTTTTGATAATCTCAAGTGCTCTATTAATCTCAACTGCAAAAATTTAATTATATTATTACGTAATATTATACAATTTATTTACACTTATATAACAAAATTAATTATATTACAGCGTAATATTATACCATTTATCTCAATCCCACGTTAAATCTAAACTTATGTCATGTGTCGCTCTATGATGAAACATTACTGAAAATGTTACTCGCAGCTTGCACTTTCAGTGAAACCTTAATACACCCATTTTTTTAATTATTTCACATACACAGAATAACTCAACATATCTTAATTCGATATGCATATCACATCTCACAATTGGATATTTCTATATTTTGTCGACTTTCAAAAATCAGACCATACTCACCATAAAAATAATTATTTTTACATTCAGACTATTCTCAAAGACAATAAAATTATTTTAACTCATACAATTCACGCTTATGTATTAAACTTTTAAAAATTAATTTTATCTCACAAAAAAAAAAATATTAATTCCATAATTACACAATAAAATTGTAATATAACCAATAAATATGTTGCGATTACAAAATTGCATCAAATCCATGTTATGACTGTCATGCAACAATTTCTAATTTTTTTTTACATATAATATTAATTATCTAATAATATTATTAGATCCCCAATTTCTGCCAACTCTCCTAACCAAAAATAAAACTTCTCCGTAAATATTGCATTAGGATTCGAAACTAAATCCATAATTACTTTATCCAATACATTCGGATTTGTACATATAATATTATTGTTTTTTACCTCCTAAAGTTGTTGCAAATAACTCTACCACAAAAAATATTGCATAATTTAAGCAATCTCAATTTGATCTTATCAAATTAATTCAGTTTAGAATATTATCCAATTAAAATCCCATTAATTTTAGCAATCTCAAATCCTCAAATCTCATTAATTTAATCTTAACAAATCATACTACTATCATAAAAAATAGAATGTAAACTATAAATATTACTGTCATTCAATAATTCTAAATTGTTGCAAATAAATCTATCACCTAAAAATATTGCATAATTTAAGCAATCTCAATTTGATCTTATCAAATTAATTCAGTTTTGAATATTATCCAATTAAAATCACATTAATTTAAACAATCTCAAATTGAATATAAGACAATCGAACATTATCCAATAAATTGAAAATTCAATATTATCCCATTAAAATATATAAGTATAGCACAAAAAATAATATTAATTTTTTTTTGTCACAAATCATATAAAATTGCAAAATTAAAGAAATACCAAATAGATAATAATCCAATTTTATGTATGGTTGGTCTACACAATTTTTATAATAGCCCTATAAATATATACCACCTATTTCATTCCAAATCACACCACACAATAGTTTTCTTTTTCATATATTTTGCTTCTATATGGTAAGCTTATTTTTCTTTTGTTATTGCTCTTTTTCTATTTCTATTACATTCTGTTTCTTTGCCTCCTCATGAATTTGACTTCAAATTTTTTTTCTACTTCTACTTCATTCTGAACCTTTGTCTCACCACGAATCTGACTTCAACTTTTTTGTTGTTTGATTATTTAGCTGGCGCAACTACTAAATACAATTGTGTTACTAACATTAGTCTTGTAAAGAGAAACATGAAAAATTAAGGCACAAATAACTAAACTCTGGAATATGCCTTGCTTCTATAAAGGTGACTACATAAACAGTATTAAGATGATATTGTTGAATAAGAAGATATATATACATACATAAATTTTACCTTTACTATAACAACTTGACATCTACAAATTGTTTACCTTTATTATAACAACTTAACATCTACAAGTTATTCCTTCGTAGGATGGCAGAATACAAGTCAATATCAAAAGAACACTTTAAAATAAATTTCAACCATTGGTCAAGGAAAACAAAATTTTTATTATCACCAATTTTGTTAGTCAGAACGGTGGTTCTTCTAAAGCTACCAAACATCCATATAAGATTAATTTCGTATATTCCACCTCATTGCAAGAGTCAGATGATGCTTCAATTCATACATATGGACTCCAATTCAGTCCATTTGATCAAATACTAGCTAACGCGATTGATGATTCCTACTTAGTTGGTATGTTTCACAATGATTTTGAAGCCATATTTTTCATACAAATTTTATTATTTAACTGTATAATCGTAATGTTTTGTATTTAGATGTTATTGCTCAACTAACTGCAATTGGAGATTTACAACTCAGCACAAACAATGGGAAACAAAGTAAGAGAGTTAATATTGAATTAACTGATAACATGTAAACTGTACATATTGCTCAAAACTACAATTATACAATAGATTCGTATGAATTTTTTGTTCTAATGTTGTATTTATATACCAGTCAAACTATATTGACTTGCCACAATTTCAAATTGATATTATCCAATAATTTGATTTTTGAATTGTTTTATTATCTCATTTTTTGCTAATAACTTTGACACATATATATAAGATATTATCCAATAATTTAAATTTTTAATTTTTTTAAAAATAATTCTCAAGCAAAAAAATATGTAATATTATCCCATCATTGGGCTTTAGAACTTTATTTACAAAAAAAATTCATGCATAATTTTTTTAATTTTTAAATTCCTTAACCAGACAATTTTTTTTTTAATATTATCTCATAAATACAAATCTAAACTGATATTATATCCCAAAATTGCATCAATTCTAAATTGATATTATATCACATAATTTTATTTTATATTATCTCAAATTGATTGGTGATTAATCTAAACAATTTATAATTTATTTTAACAAAACGAATAATCCCACCGCAACGCGCGGGGTTGTATCTAGTGTTTTTCTAAACGGTAGTAATGTGTCTACGTTTCGAGAGAAGATGTGTAGCTTTTGAAGTGATATGTATGCTCTTTTATATAAATGCAAGACGGGTTAAATTACTTTTCCTCCGTTGAATTGAAACCCAACTTATATATATATATATATATATATATATATATATTATTAAACCGATTTTTTTTATAATTATATCATTGAATTATTTTTTTCTTATAAAATTAATTTAATAATATATATATAAAAATTAGAGTTCAGTTCAATAAAAAAAAAATTAATTTAACCGATGCAAGATTGCATGTTAGTCCATTTCCCTTAAAGCTCGGTCCTCGAAGTTGAATATATATATATTTTCTCAAAAGAATAAAGTAATAAGAGTATGTTTGTTTGATTACAAGGGACTATCTATTAAACTCTTTTTTTAGATTGGATTATTTTTTCAGATTAGATTAAAGGGGGCTATTTTATTAATTATTTATTTTACTCCAGATTATTGCTCCAAATTGCACTAGATAGTCCAATCTAATATTTATTTTAATTAAATAATCTCATTTAATATTGGATTATTTGTTAAAAAGACTCAAATATCTTGGTCAAATAATTTAAAGCATACGTGCACCAACAAAATATCTCCTCTTCCACTCTAGACAAAATCATTATTATTAACACAAGATACAAAATATTGAATGATCTTATTAACGTAAAATAAATTATTAAATAACTTAGTTAACATTAAATAGAATTATTGTTGTAAATGTCAAATACCAACTAAATATTCATTATATGTGTTAATAATAATAATAATAATAATAATAATAATAATAATAATGATAAGACACCGAATTTTATGAAATATAAAATTAAATTTTTCTTCATATATATTTTTTCATGAAACAGTAAGTGGTTAAATTGATAAAGTTAAAATTTAAGGATGTTAAGACACCGAATTTTATGAAATATAAAATTTAATTTTTCTTCATATATATTTTTTCATGAAACAGTAAGTGGTTAAATTGATAAAGTTAAAATTTAAGGATGTTATGTGTAAATTATATTATGTCGGATAATATTCGTTTGGTCGGGGAATATTCGTTCTGTCGGGGAATATTTGTACGACGGCGCCGTACGAACCAATCATTAGTGGACCCCACAACGAATAATTGTCGGATATAGAAAACGACATAAATAATTTTTTTAATGGTCAATGGTACTATCACTTTTAATTGTTAAAATATCCAGTAGTAAAAGAATAGTAACATACGGTATTGTACAGTAGCACACGGCATTGCACAGTGTTTCGTATTATTAAACTGATAAAGTGGTTATCGTACAATATTTGACTTTATTGTCACATGCACAATAATTCATAATATTAAACTGATAATTGTCATAGTAACATATGCACATTAATTCACATTATTGAATCAATAATTGTCATTACACAGTAACGTATTCTTTCTTTTATATACTTTCTGCATTATTGTTATCTCTATTATGATGTTAATTAAACTGTTGTATTTCATTATTAATTAATTTGATATCTAACTCAGAAAGCCAACTACACTGTATTTATAACAGTTAGTCATAATAATGAATAAGTGTGAATTATTATTGAATAATTGAATTAATAAAGTTATTTGTTTATAATATAAAGTTAGGTGATATAAAATGAATGATATATATTAAAGATAATGTAATAATTATAGAATTTCAAATGAACGGTGTAGATTGAAGATGATATTTAAATGAATGATTTAGATTAAGGAAATCTTAAAAGATGAAATGAATGGTATAGATTAAAGTTAATATAGAATTTGAAATGGAGGTGTAGATTAAAAGATGATCTTTAAATGAATGATTTAGATTAAGGAAATCTTAAAAGATGAAATGAATGGTATAAATTAAAGATAATATAGAATTTGAAATGGATGGTGTAGATTAAAAGATGATCTTTAAATGAATGGTTTAGATTAAAGAAATCTTAAAAGATGAAATGAATGGTATGGATTAAACATTATCTTGAAATGAATGGTTTGGATTAAATTAGAAAATCTTGGTTATGATAAGATTTTTGGTTATAAATAGAGGCCTTAACTTAAGGATTTTTCATAAACTTCCTTACTTGTTCTTTCTTTCACTCTCTAAATACTTCTTGTGTAAGTTCTCTCTAAGTGTGCTTAAGTCATATTGAGTATTTGTGAAGATCTATAAGTGTACGTGTACTGTTCAAGTTAATCAATCACATTTAAATCAATATCCAGTCACGTGTTAAGGTAAGGAATATCATCTTCTTTCATATTCTATTATTTAAACTTACTATGGTAAGGGATTATCATTATTTGATTCTCAAAAATAATATCGTTTCTCTCTTACTCATAAGATGTGTCATTTATTTCCATGTATTAAATTGTGGAAATAACCTTACGGCGCGGATTACCGTCTGTTGGTGAATAACCTTTCGTATTCATTCCTTATTAATCTCTAAGAATAACTTTACTGCGCGGATTACCACCTGTTTGGTGAATAACTCTTCGTATTCAATTTTTATTAAATTATGGGAATAACCTTACGGCGCGGATTACCGCCTGTTGGTGAATAACCTTTCGTATTCATTCCTTATTAATCTCCGAGAATAACCTTACGGCGCGGATTACCGTCTGTTTGGTGAATAACTCTTCGTATTCAAATTTTATTAAATTGTGGGAATAACCTTACTGCGCGGACTACCGCCTGTTGGTGAATAACCCTTTGTATTTATTTCTTATTTGTCTCTTGTGAAAATAATTTGTCTACACGAATTATCACATGACACTTTTATTCCATATTCGTTTGTAATATCATTTTCTTTCATATTCGTAAGTGATATTATTTTCCTTTATACTCATAAGGGATACCATCTTTTTCATCTTCCATTATTCAAACTTAATATGGTAAGGGATATTAATTTCCTTCACCTTTTGTTAATTAAACCTGCTACAGTAAGGGATATTATTTTCTTTCATACACCTAAATCGAAACTTATTATGGAACTATTGTTTCTATAATTCCTGAAAATATTATATGTTCCATAATAGTTGCACTTCATCATTTCAATTGAAACTTCCTATTTACGTGAACCTTTCTATTGAACTGTAACCATTATTCTGAACTGTGGATCTTGAATATCATTTTTGAATTTCACTCCACATCATGTTGACAATTTGGACATTATTTAAATCTGCAAAAGTAAACTTCTGATACTTATTGTTTATCCTGTTTCTTCTGTTCATCATTTATATCATTATAATCATCCAAAATCAAGTTGTTGTGAATATCTGTGGCCGGGGGCACAGATGCGATATAATTGTTGAACAGATGATAGGTTAAAGGCGATATAATAGGTTAAAGGCGATACATCTGTTCGGTGTCTTTTACGGCACATGGTGAATGTTCTCTTTGGCCCGTAGTGCAAAGATGAACTGTTGTTTGGTATGGTTATGACCAAAGGCTGAATCTGGTATAATCATGATCATTGGTGTTATATTAAATGTCTTTGGCCTGTAGTGCAAAGATGAACTGTTGATCTGCATGATTATGACCAGGAATTATGAATTTGTATTATCTTGACTAATGGTATTTCAGATGATAAAAGTTGATGATGTTTTTCCTAAAAAGAGAAGCGAGTGGACATTATAGTATGCATTATTCTTCTAATAGATTGCTCATCCGCTGCTATTATTGATCTGAACGTTGTTCAAGAATTTAACTGCAGTTTTTGATATAAACCTTGTAGTCTATTGTATTCTATCAAGAACTCAACTGTTGAAGGCTAATGATAATTTATTCGTCATTATCTTAGTCATGATATTCTTTACTGGGCTATTTGAGCTCACTCTTTCTTTTGTTACATTGTTTTTCAACATGAGATGTGAATGTAGCTGGGTCTAGCCGGGGAATGGAGTGAGAGTCCGAGGGATAGCTATCGTAGTCTTCACGTGTTGTAAAATAGTGTGATAATAATAGTGAAGATTTAATTGTGTATTATTATACACTGTATTGTTGAACGTTGTTCTACCTTGTAATAATTTTGTTGTAGTCTTTTGACAACTCAAGTTTGGGCTGTGTGGGCCCAAATTTGGGGGTGTCACAGTTGGTATCAGAGCTCAGGGATATGGTCTTTAATGGAGATCTGAGGTTAGAACTATGAGGGGATAGACGAATAGAATCAATCACTAGTATATCCTACGTAAATTAGATTTTGTTATCTAACGAATCGATTTGAATTTAGGAACATGAAGAGATGAGTCAGTTTGTTTGAACTAACAATTATTTTGTGACAACAGTTTAGTATGACATCTGAAAATCAAGAGGTTAACTATGGAATGCCTGAAGCTAATGTAGCTGAGAATCAAGAGGCCCCAAACAATCCTCCTGCCAACTCAGGAAATAATGTTCCTAATAACATGATGAACGATGGATTCTTTAGGAATTTCATGCAGTTCATACAGAATCAAGCAAGAGGAAATCCAGTCAATAATAACAGTAGAAACGCTGGTAATTTGAGGATGGTCACTGTCAAGCAATTTAAAGAATTGGGACCACCTGAATTCCACGGAAAGCGTGACCCACTCAAAGCGGAGGCGTGACTGAAGCAGACGACAAAAATATTTGATGTCTTATAATGCGTTGATGATCAGAAGGTATCATTCGCCACTTTTATGTTACGAGGTGAGGCGGACCATTGGTGGGAAGCGGTAAAACGTATCCACCATTCAGCACTCGAAATGTCTTGGACAGAATTCGAATAACTGTTTAACGAGAAGTATTTCCCAGAAAGCATCCGTTATAATATTTTATTCACATACTAATATTATTAACCATTTAATAATATTTTAATTCTTTATTAATATTATTAATGATTTAATAATAATTTATTTACGTACTAATATTATTAACAATTTAATAATATTTTAATTATTTATTAATATTATTAATTATTTAATAATATTTTATTAACATACTAATATTATTAACCATTTAATAATATTTTAATCCTTTATTAATATTATTAGTCATTTAATATTATCTTATTCACTTATTAATAATATTAATCATTTAATAATATTTTTATCATTTATTAATATTATTAATATTATTAATTATTTAATAATATTTTATTAATTTACTAATATTATTAATCATTTAATAATATTTTAATCCTTTATTAATATTATTAACTATTTAATAATATTTTAATTATTTACTAATATTATTATTCATTTAATAATATTTTTTTTACTTACTTAAATTATTTTAATTAAACATTTAATAATATTTTAATTGATTAAATTGGGTCCCATGGTAATATTATTAATTTTAAAGTATTTTTATACTTTCTGACTCGACCTGATGTGACGACCCCGAATCCGGGTCCCTTGAACCTCAGATCCGGTTCAACACGAGTACTACATTTTTCTTATTATTTACGACTTATAACAATATTATAATTGCAAATAATCATTTATTACTAATTTTACAATATCTCTTTCTATTCCAGAATCGCAATCTTTATACATTCCTAGTATGTCTCAATATCATACATAATACGACATTCTATTACAATCAATTTTAGTATTTAATACTCATATTACATACCAACCAATTCTTATACTACACAATCATTTTACCTGTCCAATTCGGACTGATATCTACAATAGACATTTAGACCTTCAGTGAAAGTAATATGCATTGTTGTTTCTTGATCTTTATCAAAAATTTCGAATAACTTGCACTATTTGAAAATGTTGGTTTTAAGCAAGAGTGAGCACGACGGCTCAACAAGTTTAACAGTTACACATAACACATTACATGCTTCACATATTATACATGCTTTGCATTTTATTCTTACATCATGCATTTTATACTTTTCATTTTATGAATGTTTTAATACTTCTTATAATAATCAACTAGCATTTAGCAATTCAAGCTTCATATTTTCACATGTAATCATACCTCATGCTTTTCACATAACACAAATATCATCAATATATCTCCATATCAATAATATAATATCAAATTGTAGCATATTAATGCACATAGGAGCAAGTTCTGAAAAACTTGTCTGGTTCTCTTATACCATTTATGCTTATTTGTATCTTTCGTTCAACCTACAATTTATATATAAAATCGACATAATCATTAGTTACAATGACTATTAATTAGTCTTAACTTAAGACCTTAACTGTAAATTACTAACTCTTTAGTTGTCCGACAAATAAACCTTTATGTTCCAGACAAAAACCCTAGCCCAAACCTAATTGAACATGTCGGGTACACTTGACCAACTTACGCATTATCTACACATTCTTCGTAAGACTTACTTTTAATAAGTTGTTTAAATTAGTCACAAAGAGACTATTTACATTCGTTTAATTCAATAAAACTTGTTTTTGTTTAATATTTAATGATTCGGACATTTAATAATGTACCAAATACCTCAAAATATTATCTACCTTTGATAATATACAACTACATTCAAATATTATTAACCATTTAACAATATTTTAATCACTTTTTAATATTATTAATCATTTAATAATATTTTAATCATTTACTAATATTATTAATCATTTAATAATATTTAATCTCTTATTAATATTATTAATCATTTAATAATATCATAACCATTTAATAATATTTTAATCACTTATTAATATTATTAACCATTTAACAATATTTTAATCACTTATTAATATTAGTAACCATTTAATAATATTTTAATCATTTACTAATATTATTCACCATTTGATAATATTTTAATCATTTACAAATATTATTCACCATTTGATAATATTTTAATCTCTTATTAATATTATTATCCATTTACTAATATTTTAATCACTTCTTAATATTATTAACCATTTAATAATATTTTAATCATTTACAAATATTATCCACCATTTGATAATATTTTAATTATTTACAGATATTATTCACCATTGGATAATATTTTAATCTCTTATTAATATTATTAACCATTTAATAATATTTTAATAACTTCTTAATATTATTAACCATTTAATAATATTTTAATCACTTATTAATATTATTAATCATTTAATATTATTTTAATCACTTATCAATATTATTAATCATGTAATAATATTTTAATCCCTATTAATATTATTAACAATTTAATAATATTTTAATCATTTAATAATGTCATTAATTATTTTATAACATTTTCATCATATACAAATGTTATTACTCATTTACTAACATTTTAATCTTATACTAATATTATTCATCATTTAATAATATTTTAATATTTTTCAGACATTACCAATAGTTAATCTTTTAATTGTGTTAACTTTAGTCTTTATTTTATACATTTAGATACCATTAAGTTACTAATAAACTCTACACATATAGGTTTAGTATTCAAGCACATTCATTTTACACTTGGTTCAACTTAAATTTTCAAAGAAAACCCTGTTAAAGTTGCTGCCCTAGAGGCTAATTATTTGATGTAATTGTTTAACATTTTTGATATTATATTTGATTGCATAAATGGATTATTTTATTATGATTTCATTTACTGCGTTATATAAATGTTAACATAATAAAAGTCCTTAGAATAGTGATACTAATTATACAGCTTCAAGTATGTGACTTGAACATGAGATTATATAATTACAATTAATATCATTGCTCTTAAATGTCCCTAGTCGAGTATCATTGTTAATGGGACAATAATGATGCATTGAGACTAGTATGTGGATTGACTGATGGCCAAATCTCATTGGTCATAAATATATGAGATATTTGAGTCAATGCATAGGTACATGTTAGAGAACAATGTACTGGACTGACCCACCGTGAGAATTCTACGTGGAGCATTATGCAAAGTGTCATAAGAAATTCTCATAGTGACAATGATGTAATGATCCTCCGACCTGAGATAACTATATTATTACACTAGAATTTATGTACTTTGATATCATCAAATGTCACATTTAATAAAATGGACAATAAAGGTGATTATTGGGTACATCATGAATCGTGTGAGGAATATGAGTGATCTAGATGGAATTTAACCCTCCTATAAATTAGGGAGTGATATCCATAGGCCTCTTGATTGAGTAGGACTATGAAATGCATGACCATGCTCAAATAGTGATTTATTTCATATAGTCTACTCATTGATCAAGAAAACTCAGATTAAATTATGAAGAGTATGACACATTCCATGCCTCGAGTTTAATCTAGGATATAAGGTTAAAATGATTAAATTACATTGAAACATTGGTCACGAAAAGGTTGTATCGAATCACCGATCTTATTATTATTTGGGTAACAGTGATGCATTACTAGATGCCGCTCACTGTTTATAATTTTATAATATGATTTTAAAATTATTGCCAACATAATAATAACCTATAGGGTCACACACTTAGAACGTATTTAAAAGGGAATTAATTTAAATTGTAAGTATTTTAAATATGTCAATATGATTGATAGTATTTAAAATTACGAATTTAAATTAATAGGATAATTTGTATATATGTATATTAATTAAGTAAGACTTAATTAAAATATAATATATATAAATTCGAATTTTATTTTTCTAATTGAATTAGGTTTTAGTTAATTTCTATTAACTACTATATATATGATCACGTAAGGAAAACTAAAAACCTTAGCCGCTTTCAGAAAGAGGTTAGAGAGAAAAATAGTTCAGAAATTCTGATCTTGGTGGCTAGTACCGTAGATCCCTTTTGCTGCAGATTGTGTGACGATTCGCGGAGCGTTCGTGTGGATACCGTAGAGACGCAGTCGCTGGATTTCGTTGAAGATTCGAAGTCGTTCCAGAATTTCATCGTCTCCTGTCCATCTTGGATAATCGGTAAAATAATCTAAACCTCTGAATTGATATGGTTTTGCATGGATCATGTTTTAGGGTTTCGAAAAAATTTTAAAATTCCGCTGCTTTCATTGTGTCGAAACCCTTACAAACCTGACTCGGACAAACTCGACCCGGATCGAACCGACCTGATCTGGATAACAAAAAAAATCTGATGGAATGGCGCGGGCTCCTCGTAAAGTGGCGCGGCTGCCCCATACATGGAGAAAATTTCTACAGTTTGGACTGTCCGACCTCCAATAACTCCGATAGTCATAACTTCTTCATTTTAAAATATTTTTGAGTGATTCTTAAGTCCATTCTCATCATAATTTCCCCCTCTACAACTTCTCTTTAGATCACAAGTCCAAATTCCAAACGGAAGTAAGCTTAAAATCTCTCACAAGGACAGAGTGAAAAACTAACTTCACAAATCCTTGGTTTTATTGGTTCAAACTTGAATAAAATAAAATGTACACATTCAAATGACACCAACTCAATGTTTTTGTCTTTCTAACTTCTTATTTTAAAACATTTCATGATTCAATCATATTTTTGAAAATGTTTTGACAAGAAATTTAAGATCGAACCGTGTAGGGTTTTACCGGTAAATCGCAATATGAAATTTTCTTCCATTTATTTGCATACCACACATACCAATACTTGTTTTAAACATACTAAACCATAAATCTACCTCTATATCATAGATTTAGACTTCTAGAGTATCAAAATTATAATATCCCAAATATTTACAAGGTTTGTAAATAAGATTTTTACATATTAATTAAAGGTTATGGTTTAAAACATAGAATTTGAGAAGTAAGATATATAGAAAATGGGTAAACATTTTTTTTTATGATTTACTTGTTAGAATTTAAATGTGAGGATTTTGTAATGATGCATGTAGAGAATTTATTAAGAAAATAAATTCAACTGAGAAGTGAAGGTGGTTATATTGATATACATATATACCTAAAGTGTGCTTGTTAGCCAAACAAGAAGATGGATAAAATAAATACTCAATTAAACTAATAAATTAATTAGTTTAAATATGAAGTCATGAAATATAATTAATTAGGTTAATTATATTAGTATGAGTTAAAATTGTGAAAAATTTAGGATGATTGTCTTGGATGACAATAATGTGAAGTAATTAATTAAATAATTAACTTAATTATTAAGTTGTTGTATAGAGTCCATTAATGGATTTAAAACAAACCCAATATGGGAATATTTGCTTAAATGTGGGTAATTAAATAATAAACCTAAGTGTTATGTTGATTAATAGCCTAAGAAGTAATTAATATAAGTCCAATTAATTAATGTTGGCAAGTATTGTATATAATGGGGTGGTAGTCAAATTAAATAAATTACCTAGTCCAAGTTATGGAAAATGTGTGAGTTGTGTTGGGTAGCCCAAGTAATTAAATAAGAGAGCCCAATGCAAAGTAAATTATGTAGCCCAAACATTTAAAAAGTCAATTGATGGTCAAAATGTTGGAAAATTTGGTTGAATGTAGATAATTAACTAATGTAGGGTTAATTGAATAACCCTAGTTGGTAGGCAAGATAGAAAATTAACCAAATATTGATTAATTGCCAGAGGAAAGAAGATAGTGATGAGAATTAACTATGGATGAGTTAATTAAGTAACCCAAGGTGGTGAAATTATTTATAGCAAGTCTAATTGGAGTATATTTTAAATCCAAATGTGATATTAATCTAGGTCAAATTAATTTACCTAGTACTCTATGTAATTAATTAAACCTTAGTCCATGTAATTAATTAAACTAGACCAATGCTTGTTTTAATTAAATGTAACATATGGTATTTAATGTTAGTCCAATAGAATAATTAAATTGAGCCCAACCAAATTAAATGGATGAGCCCAATATATTTAAATCCTAGAGTCCAATGTGGAGCCCAAATGGTAGTCAAAATTGGTCAACATTTATATATATATATATATATATATATATATATATATATATATATATAAGCTATAAAAATAAATCAAAACTGGGAGATTAAATCTCATTTTGCTGAGATTTAGGGGACTCACAAGTGGGTGACTTGATTTCTCATGTTGCTTTACTTGTACACAATGTTGTGGTGGTTGAACCTACCATAGTCAATCACAAGTCATTCAACAAATCAATACATCCAATAGTAATCTCAATTAAGCCTTAATTTGACTATGTTGGTGGATTAGGAGAGTTAACAAGAGTTTAGCAAATGACTATATATAGAGTGCTCCACACAAGTGTTATGTTGGTTGGTGAATTGTTATGTTGGTTAGTGAATTGTTAGAGCATTCAAGAGAGAAAATAGAGAGCATTCAAGAGAAAAACAAGCAAACTTTGGGAGATTGATGATTCCACCAAGAAAAAGTGCTAGAGAATACTCAAGGAGGAGTCCTTAGCAAGATCATATCAAGAAGAAGAAGTGCATCCATGCCCAAGAGGTACAAAAGTGCTCTATCTCTTCTTTAATTCATTTTTATAGTTTAGATATGATTTGAACGGTTAAAATATATTTTTAACCGATCAAAAGTTATTTTGATGATCTAGAAGTCTAAAACTATGATATATAGGTATATTCATGGCTTGATATAGTTAATACATGTATTTGTATGGGTGGTACGTAAAGAATTAGAAGGAAAGTCCATATAACGATTTACCGGTAAAACCCTATATGGTTCGATCTTAAATTTATTCTCAAAATATTTTTAAAAATATGACCGAATCATGAAATATTGTAAAACATGAGGTTAGAAAGACAACAACACTAAGTTGGCGTCATTTGAATGTGTAGAGTTTATTTTATTCAAGTTTGAACAATTAAAACCAAGGATTTGTGATTTTAGTTTTTACTTTGTCCTTGTGAGCAGTTTTTAGTCCAATTCCGTTCGGAATTTGGATTTGTCATCTAAAGAGAAATTGTAGAGGGGGAAATTCTGATGAGAATGGACTAAAGAATCACCCCAAAATAATTTAAAATAAAGAAGGTATAGCTGTCGGAGCATCGGAGGGTCGAACAGTTAAAAAAATAAACTTTCGGACAAAATATCTTAACGCACCTGCGTCAGGACTGACGCAGCTGCGCCAGAACACGCTGCCAACCAGTTTTGTGCAGTCCAGGTCGGATCGGTTCGGGTCGAGTTTTCTTTGAAAAATTAAGTTGAAATAAGTGTAAAATGAATGTGTTTGGTTATTAAACCAATATATATGAAATCCATTAATGATTAACTAGTAACTAAATGTTTAAAATAAGGACTAAAGTTAACACAATTAAAAAGTTAACTATTGATATTATTTGATTTGGGGAGGGTTCTCTTCCTATTTGAAAATACATTTTCCTAGATTTTTATTCTATGGTTTTTTTTAAGGATTTTATTCTCTCTTTATGCGAGAGTTTGCTTCTTTGGTGAAATTTTACTTTCTCCACGAGATAGTTAAAAACAATTTGTGAGAGTTTTTTTGTTTTTGTGTGAGTGTTTGTTTTCTCTATTTTAATTTTTTTCATAGTTGAGATAATTATTTTTTATTGTGCTAATTATAGACAATATATTTTTTAAGATTTTGGTGCAAGATTATCACATCGACTTGGTATTTTGTTATTTATGTTTAAAATGATTTAAATTTATATTTTATAAAATTTAACTTTAATTATGGAGTTCACTCACCGTTATTACGAATAACCCTCTTCTTAATAGGTCAAATATATGATTTGTCCACTGAAGTTGACACGTTTTACTTAATATACCACTGAATTTTTAATTTTATAAATTACCACATTAAACTATTTAAAAAAAAGAACTTGGGTCATTTCGTCAAATTAGATGGACGGAAGTTAACTTTTTAAAAAACGTGATTTTTTAATAAAAAAATGACATGAATTTTTTTTAAAAATAAAAATAAAATTAATTTTTTATTATAAAAATAAAATTAAAATAATCTTTAAAACATTCAAAATAAATCGAGAAAATAATATAAAATTAAAAACAATATTTTTTTTAAAAAACAAATAAAATTAAAATAATATTGAAAAATACAACAAAAAATTAAAAAAAGAATTTAAAAATTAAATTAAATTAAATTGAACTTGAAAATTACAATAATTTTTTTAAAAATAAAATAATGAAAATATTAATAAATTTAAAAATTAAATTATTTAAAATTTTGAATAAAACTAAAAAATAAAATAAAAAATGATAAATAAAAATAAAAATAAAATTAAAATAAACAAACAAATAAAAAATGAAAAATAAATTAAAATAAAAATAAAGTTGAAAAATCATAATATAAAATTCAAAACAAAATAATAAATTTTTAAATCAAGTAAAATTAAAATAACTTAAAAATTACAACAAAAAATTTAAAACGAAATAATAAAATTAAAAAAATACAAATTAAATTAAAATGAACTAGAAAAATTGCAATACAAAATATAAAAATAAAATAAAAAATTTTGAGAATAATTTTTTTTTGAAAATATAAAATTAATTTTTTATTTTGTATTTTTTAATTTTTTTTTATTTAAATTTTTTTATCACTTTTATTTTTTTGACTTTAATTTTAAAATTTATTTTAAGTTCATCAAGAACTTTTAAGAATTTAATTTTAGAATTGATTTTATCTTTTCAATTTTTTTATTTTAAAGATTCTATTATTGTATTTTTAATTTTTTTATTGTAAGTTTTCAAGTTCATTTTAATTTAATTTGTATTTTGAAAATTCTATTATTTTGTTTTAAATTTTTTGTTGTAATTTCGAAGTTATTTTATTTTTATTTATTTAAAATTTTATTATTTTATTTTGAATTTTAAATTATAATTTTTAAGTTTATTGTATTTTTTGTTTGGTTTATTTTAATTTTATTTTGTATTTTAAGAAATTTATCATTTAAAATTTTTTTTATTTTAATTTTAAATTTTATCAAGACTTTTTAATAGTTTAATTTTTAAATTTATTTTATATTTGAAAATTTTATTATTTTATTTTTAAATTTTTTATTATAGTTTTTCAAGTTCATTTTAATTTAGTTTGAATTTTTTAAATTTTAATTATTTGTTGTATTTTTCAAGTTTATTTTAATTTTATGTTTTTTTAAAAAATTATTTTGTTTTGAATTTGTTTTTTAATTTTGTTGGAATTTTTTCAAAATTATTTTAATTTTATTTATATTTTAAAAAATTAAATAAAATTTTATTTATATTTTTATTAATTATCCATGTCATTTTTTGTTTTTTTTTGAAAAGCCACGTAAGAAAAAGTTAACTTCTATCTATCTAATTTGATAGAATGACCTAATTATTTTTTTTAATTTGTTTTTTTTGTTAATTTTTAAAATTAAAAATTTAGTGGTATATTAATTAAAATGTGTTAATTTTAGTGGGCAAATCATGTGTTTTGTCCTTCTTAATATAATATTTGACTATTTATTATAATTTTCATTTTTATTTGTTAATGTCGTAATTTTTTTTTATCATTAGAACACAGTGGTGCACAAGAAACAAAAAAAAATAAAAAAAACTTACTGGAACAAACCGAATCGTTAAAAATTCAAACAAAAAAACACAAAATCAAAAAATTGAACATTGTAAAATCGAAAACCGAGATTAGTTCGGCTAGTTTCGGTTTGGTTTCTAAAAAAATCGAAACCGAACGAACTGACCGAACAATTTAAAATTATAATATAAATTATATATTTTTCTGATAAATATTTATTTTAGTTATGAAACTTAAGATTTAATAAATTTTATTTAGTTATGACAATTAGTTACACAATTACATTATATGTATAATGATATACACACTTGATTTTAAATTAAATTTGAATACAATATTTTAAGCTTAAATGCGTATGTTGAAATTTTAATAATCAACTATTCTCTTGTGCTTAAGTTTTAATAACCGATTTAACTGATAACCAAATAAACCGATAACCGATTATAGAGTAAAATTTTGGACGATTTTGATTTTTAATTTTTTATGATCGATTTAATTGTTTTGATTTTTTTTTACCGATTAAACCGACCAAATCGACCGTTGCGCACCCCTATTGAAACATATTATAATTTCAATATGCTTCAATCATTTAATTATTTTTTTAAAAAAAGAATAGGGAGGATGTAATGACCGAGAAAATTACGAATCAATTATTTTTTTTTTTAATTATATCCGTAAGAAAATATGAGGTATGTGTCTATGTGTTAAGTTATATGACGAGAGGTTCCTATCGGTCAGTCCCTCTATGATGTCAGCGGCAGTGGTGCCCATGCCATCAGCTGACTCCTCCTCCTCAGACTCCTCTGACTCGGCCTCATCCTCACTGTAAGGCCTTATGACTCCGCCCCAGACGGGCTCCACATGATCCCCCTCCTCAGGATCTGACTCTGGCTCCTCTACGGGTGCAGCCACCAGCAGCTGTGCAGTATCCATATGGATATCAATATAGTCCTCTTTAGCAGTGCGACTCGACTGTTCGATCTCTGCCATCCTATATCATAAAAAAAATAACACACGTTAGTACAGCAATAAAATATATTCATTGATGAAATGAAATGATATTTTATCATGTACATCTCGGCTCGATGGATTTTCTCAATCCATCTCCAAAAATACACAACATGATGAATCTCCCCGGTTCATCCCCTAACGCACTCGATATGAGTTTAATACTAAGGTTATAACTTAGGTTTCGCAAATCCTAACGTTTCTAACCTACAGCTCTGATACCAACCTGTGACGACCCCAAATCCGGGTTCCATAACCTCGAGTTTGGTTCTCACTATTCAACACATTACTAACAATTAAATACATACATTGCATTTAAATATCGCGGAATAATACATATTGGTTCCCTTACAAAAAGGTTACAATACCAGGGTCTATTAACCTTAACATAAACAGTTCCTATCATAAGGAATTACAAAAGGTTTAACAACATTAAACACAAATTTAAGCATCTAATTAGCATGCATAAACTAACTTAAGCTCTGGCCTTTCCTTTTCCCTTATCCTTCTTTGAGCAATCAGGATTATCTGAAAAATGGTTCATGATATAGCAAGAATGAGCAACTAGTTTGCTCAGCAAGTTTAGAACAATCATATAGATTTAATATATCATGAATGAATGGGAAATATCATCAATGATTCAACAATAGATATAACAATTGTGAATGAAACAGGATTCAAATTTTAATAAACAGAATATTTGAATCTTAAAATGCTGAGTCGTCACTAAGGACCCTGAACTAACTAGGGTATAATAGAGTTTCCTCTGACCCTTTGAGTTGTTTGGTTTTCAAGGGGATCAGCCTATTCAACCCGCTGTATATGCATTACATTTAGTCACTGGCGCCCAAAGTCGGTTTCCCGACACAAAATCCCCTAATTTAGGGTTGTTCAATTCTCAGACTTAATATAAGAAATCCGCACCCAACAATGGTTTGGATAAGCTTTTAAAAGTATTCAAGTTATTGAATTTAGAAACGTAATGTCTAGCTGAATTATTAGCTTAAGACATTTTTAATACAGTTCATGAATCAAGAACTAATAAGCTTCAAATGCACTAAGTGCGATTGTATAAACAATATGGATGTGGAATAATTTTAAATAATTAAACCACTTCAAGCTTTAACAATAAATACAAGTATGGAAACTTGTTCAACGATAATAATTGAGTAGGGTTAGAGAACTTGCCTGTTTGCTCAGCTACAATAATTGTCTAGTTTTAACTAACTTGCTTTGAAAGACCTAACATTAATAAAGTCGGTCTAATAATTAGTACGGCGTATTTGCATAACTATACGCTTAATAACGAACTTATTTACCACACATAAGTACTAACACATAATTTACATTAGTCAAAACAATATTATTAACCTTATAGACACTTAATCATTTTAGGTTAATAATTTAATAAGTTAGAAAATATTTTTCTTAAGTGTTGGACACTTATTAAACCTTTAAACAACTTATTATAATTGTTTAATTAAATTCAATTTATTTTATTAACTCAATCTCTTTTTAATTACTATTTAATATTGATTAAATAGAAATTAATTAATTAACTCTAGTTATTATTTAAAATAAATAATAACTAATTGTACTTACCTATTATTTAATTATAATTAAATAATAAATAATTATTAACTTAGTTTTAACCTTCTTTAATTTAATGTTAATCAACCAATAATTAACTAAGTAATTAACCTTACTTATTATTTAATTAAGGAAATTAAATAATAGTTTACTAATCTTAATCCTCTTTAATTATTATTTAATGTCAATTAAATAATAATTAATTATTTATTTAATTTTAATTATTATTTAAGGTTAAATAATAATCAAATCATTCTTATTTATTATTTAAATTAAATAATAAATTATTACTCTAATACCTTAATTTTCATTAATCGTTATTTAATGTTAATTAAATAATAATTAGTTACTTAATTATCCTTATTTATTATTTAATAATATTTAAATAATAAATAATTAATTTATAAATTTTATCTCTCTTTAAGTATTATTTAATAGGCATTAAATAATAATTGCTAATTTATCATCTTTATTTATTATTAACATTTAAAATAATAAATAATAAATTTATTTAACTTAACCATGATTAGCCAACTAGATTAATATTTAAAATATTTAAATATTAAACTTAATGAAAAATATCCTCCCCAATATTATTTTTGTATTATTATTATTTTTGTTATAATTTTAAATTTATTTTTAAATATTTAAATTAATTAAAATTAACCCGAATGGCATTTTCGTAATTAAGTTGAAAAACCGGACCGATGGCAATTTCGTAAATAATTCGAAAACTGAACCGAGGGCAGAATGATAATTCTGCCAAGAAAAACACGGAGGGGCAAACTTGTAATTTTCCCAAATTTTTCCTACCGCGCATGGCGCGCGTAACAGATTCTTACGGCCCAAAACGACGCCGTTTTTGAGAAACCGGAAACGGCTTCCGCGCGTACGCGCGGAGTGAATTTCCCGCAGAAGCCAAACGACGTCGTTTGGCTCCGCGTTTTTTCCCAGCAAAAGCTTCCGCGCATTGCGCGGACTGTTCCTAATTTTTTTCCTTTTAGCAGACAGTGAACAGTGCTCCGGCATACACATTTTAAATAAAAATATACCTTCAATAAATCTTTAACTTTTCAATAAAAATCCAAAAAAATTACCAATCACCTTATATTAATTTATAACATGAAAAAATATTTTTTCATGATTTAATATCATTATTTTTTTATAAAAAATTTTACATCACATAAACTACCATAAATCATAACTTTTTGTGTATAACTCCATTTTGAGTTATTCAAATTTTGTTTTTCTCATGATTTAATGTTCTATAATATTAGAACATCAAATCTAAGTTTTACAAAAATATTTTTGGTCATATATTTCAAGACTTGATTATACACTATTAAATACATATTTTAGCATATAAATATACCAAAATACAAATCAAACATATTAAACTCAAGCATGGCATAAATATTACAACTACACATTAATAACTATATTAACATGTTTATACAAACATGATGATTTATTGAATTTAAAAATAAAACTTAGATTTAGAATAACCATTACCTTGATTTAATGGCTATCTTTCTTTTTCTTCCAAAGTAGGTGATGAGGTTTGAAGGCATGAACCAAGAACTCATTCTCTTGGTATTTTTGCTCTCAACTATAATTTTTCTACACTCTCAAATGCTCTCTAGCTTGAAAAATGGAAGAAGAAGAATGACTAACACAATGCTCCTAATTTGTAAGTATACTTGCAATTTTGATAGATACATAATATATCTAATAATTTTAGCCCATCATGCACCTATTGGATACTTACACAAGTTAACCACATTAGGTGAAAAGAAGCATGGTGCATGTACTACAAAAAGAAAACAAGCAACCCTTTTTAATTAAATAAATGAAAAATCAAATAATAATAATAATAATAATAAAACAACACATTCTCTCTCCTCCTTCTTGCATGCTCTCGGCTGACTTCTTCCTTTGTCCCAATTTGATTGTCACTTTCCATTTTATTTAATAATTATTAGTTAATTTAAGTATTTTTCAAGTGGGCCAATCATTGGGCTTTAATTTAAAATACCAATTGGGCTTCTATTAAATTGTTTGGGCTACTAAATTGTCAAATTTTATTATTCCCCACTTGGGCTACTAATTGACCCATGTTGGGCTAATTTAATAATTTACACATTAATTATTCAATCCATGGTTAAATAAATAATTAGATTGAATAAATAATTAAATATTCTAACCCATAAGTATTAAATTACTAAATGGACTAATAAATATTATTATTAATATTTCACATTATTTACATTAATTAATAATCATATTAATTAATTTATTATATTTAATTCTCATTATATTCAATTTAATTGAATATTTAATTAATAGGAAACTTATCAATTATTTTGATATTAAAACTTTAGGGTTTGTTCACTAATTTAATAACATATTAGTGACCTCCTTTAATTAATTTTAGTAATTAATTACATAATTATTTAATCACATAATTAATTAATCACATAAAAAGATTTAAATAATCTCGTAAAAATAACTCGTTGGAAATTAAATTAATAATTTAATTAATAAAGATGTGGAAATTCTAGGACATTACAATTTTAATTAAAAGTAGCATAGTTATGTAAATGCTAGCCCAATATGTGATATAAATTGAGCCCAAACAATTTAAGTGAATGAGCCCAATAGAAGTTAATTCTAAGGTCCAAAGTGGAGCCCAATAAGCTTGTATAGGTAAATATGTATATATATATTGGTGTATATATATATGGATACTTATATAATTATATAAGACTTAAAAATAAAGTCAAATTGGATAAATAATTGGTCAATCCCGAATTTTGGGACCCACATGGATGGAAAGCTAGCTTGTAGGTTGATTTTGAGTGTAAAATGGTTCAAGTAACCCCCAACCACCCTAGTCATTCATATGGTCAATCAAAAAGTCCATCAAGTGGTCATTCCATGCATAGTAAGCATGAATTAAGCTCCTAATTGACTAACATTGGTTAATTAGTAGATGTTAAGCAAGTCTAGAGAGGTTTTATAAATAGCATGCTCCACCCATTTGCTTTGTTTGTTAGTCATTTGGCAAGAACTCCAACAGAGAATAGAGAGAGTATTCTAGAGAAAATAGAGAGAACTCTTGAGAGTTAGAATTTCACCAAGGAGATTGCTAGAGACTTATTAAGGAGGAGTCACCAATAAAGTCTCTAGCCAAGAGAAGAAGAACATAAGGTTCAAAAGTGTTCTATCTCTTCTTTATTTCATTTTTGTAGACTATATATGTTTAATATGGTTAAAATATATTTTTAAACCGATCAAAAGTTGTTTTGATGGTCTAGAAGTCTTAAGTTATGATAAATTGGTAGATACATGGTTTGATATGCTTAAATCATGTTTTGGTATGTGTGAAAGGCATAAAATTGGAAGAAATGTCTATATGGAGATTTACCGGTAAAACCCTAGGTAGCTATGTGCTATTTAAGGTTATAGTTTGAAATATACAAGTTGGAAAATTAATTTCTATGGCTAGAAAGTTAGATCTATGAGTTTTAAAGAAAAACCCAACTTGAAGTTTTCAAAAATATTGAATAACAAATAAGTTATAGCTTTTACCACAAAAGATGTCGTTTTTAAACCCTAAATGGTTCGATCCGTAAATTTGGTGTAAAACATTTTCAAAAAGACGATCGAACCATGGAATATTGTAAAACAAGAGGTTAGGAACACATCAACACTGATTTGGTGTTATTTGGATGTGTACATTTCATTTAATCAAGGTTTGAACAAAAAGTATCAAAACTGTCAAAATTGAAAAAAATGAATTTTCATTCTGCCGGACAGCGCTGAGGCGCCGTCTTGCAGTGTAATCATTGATCCGCAGCACAGTGCACTGTTTCCGGGAAAAATGATTTTCCGTACCGGGTCGGGCCGGGTTTTCCGGGTCGGGTCGGTTCGGGTCAGAAAAGTGAAAAATGTTTCAAAAATTATTTTATTATTTTTGGACCTAATAAATGTATTTTTTAAAATTATGGAAGGTTGATTTAATAAGAAAAAGATTATAAATGGTTAATAATATTAGTAAATTAATAAAATATTATTAAATGATTAATAATATTAATAAAGGATTAAAATATTATTAAATGGTTAATAATATTAGTATGTTAATAAAATATTATTAAATGATTAATAATATTAGATAATGAATAAAATATTATTAAATGGTTACTAATATTAGTATATAAATAAAATATTATTAAATAGTTAATAATATTAGATAATGAATAAAATATTATTAAATGATTAATAATATTAAGAAAGGATTAAAATATTATTAAATGGTTAATAGTATTAGCATATGAATAAAATATTATTAAATGGTTAATAATATTAGTAAGTTAAAAAAATATTATTAAATGATTAATAATATTAATAAAGGATTAAAATATTATTAAATGGTTAATAATATTAGTATATGAATAAAATATTATTAAATAGTTAGTAATATTAGAGTATAAGTAAAATATTATTAAATGGTTAATAATATTAATGAATGATTTAAAATATTATTAAATGGTTAATATGGTAAATGATTTAAAATATTATTAAATATTATTACCCTACTCATGATCTAGAGTTGGCAGCAGTCGTTTTCGCGTTGAAGATCTGGAGACACTACTTGTACGGAGAGAAAGTGGATATCTATACGGATCATAAAAGTCTCAAGTATTTCTTCACCCAGAAGGAACTCAACATGCGACAACGACGTTGGCTTGAGCTGTTGAAGGATTATGATCACACAATCCAGTATCACCCGGGAAAGGCGAACGTTGTAGCTGACGCTTTGAGCAGAAAATCTTATGCGAGTACAAGTGCACTGCTGACAACACAAAAGCGTATTTTGTACGACTTGCAAAAGATGGAGATGGAGCTAAAGACACCAGGGACCCACTCGAAGGTTGCTCACGTGCAAGTAGAACCAGCTTTAATCCATAAAATTAAAGCTGCTCAAGCTACCGATCCGGAACTGATAAACATGATAAAGAAAGTACAAGAAGGTACCATTCCCGAAGCAAGAATCGACGAGAAAGGAATACTTCGAGTCAACTCTCGACTCTGTGTTCCTAACGATCCTGAATTAAAGCATAAAATCATGATGGAGGCACACAACACGCCATTTGCAATCCACCCTGGAGGTACCAAGATGTATCGAGATCTTCGACATACATTTTGGTGGAACAATATGAAAAGGGAGATTGCAGAGTTTATCTCAAGGTGCTTAACTTGTCAACGTGTCAAGGCAGAGCATCAAGTACCTAAGGGTCCTTTACAACCACTTGAGGTTCCCGAATGGAAGTGGGAACACATCAATATGGATTTCGTGACGGGTCTTCCCAAAGTTTCTCAAGGCTTAGATGCAATTTGGGTCATCGTAGATAGATTGACCAAATCCGCTCATTTCTTGCCTATACGAGAAAACTTTTCACTTGAACGTCTTGCCGGTATGTACATAAATGAGATCGTGAGATTGCATGGCATGCCAGTTTCCATAGTTTCTGATCGAGATCCTAGATTCACTTCACGCTTTTGGATCAGTCTACAAAAAGCTATGGGCACTGAACTACGTTTTAGTTCTGCATACCATCCTCAAACGGACGGACAATCGGAAAGGACGATCCAGACCCTCGAAAATCTTTTGAGACTTTGCGTACTAGATTTCAAAGGAAGTTGGGATAAGTACTTGCCATTGGTGGAATTTTCCTACAACAACAGTTACCAAGCAAGTATAGGTATGGCTCCATTCGAGGCTTTATATGGATGCAAATGTCGCTCTCCAGTATGTTGGAATGAGGTAGGAGAAGCAAAACTGTTGGGACCCGAGTTGGTACGCTTGACGACCGAAAAGATCCAAATGATCCGACAACGAATACAGACAGCACAAGAACGACAAAAGAGTTATGCCGATCTTCATCGGAGAGATGAGAGATTCAACGTCGGAGATCATGTATTCTTACGTGTTTCTCCATGGAAAGGGGTTACGAGATTCGGAAAGAAAGGAAAACTCAACCCTCGATTTATTGGCCCATTTGAAATCCTCGATCGGGTGGGAACTGTAGCTTACAGACTAGCCTTACCACCAAGTATGTCTCGCATCCATAACGTTTTTCACATATCTATGTTACGTAAATATGTGAAGGACCCAAACCACGTCATTGAGTTAGAACCAGACGTTATAGCAGAAGATTTAACGTATGAGGAAGTACCTGTTAAGATCCTAGATAAGAAGGAGCAGATCTTACGCTCAAAGGTTATACCTCAAGTTAAGGTTTTATGGAGGAACCAAGATATTGAGGAAATGACCTGGGAGCTAGAATCTGAGATGAAGTCTAGGTATCCATACCTCTTCGAAATGCCAGGTACGTCAATTTCGGGGACGAAATTTCATAAGGAGGGGAGGTTGTAAGACCCCGAATTTATGAAATACAAAATTTAATTTTTCTTCATATATATTCCTGAAACAGTAAATGGTTAAATTGACAAAATTGAAAGTTAAGGATGTTATGTGCAAATTTTATTTTGTCGGACAATATTCTTTTTGTCGGGGAATATTCGTTTTGTCGGGGAATATTCGGGCCGTACGACGGCGCCGAAATAACAAATTATTTGTGGAACCCACAACGGAATATTTGTCGGATATAGAAAACGACAGAAGTAACCTTTTTAAATAAAAATAGTCAACGGTGTTAACTGTTAAAATACCGGTGATAAAAGAATAGTAGCATACGGTAATTTATGGTATTTTCTGTAGCACACGGTACTCTACAGTAGCACACGGTATTGCACAGTGTCTCATATTATTGGTCTGATAATTGACACCGTAATTGTTACACATCATTTCATCAATAATTGTCACTGCATAATATTTTATATTATCAATTCAATTATTGTTGCTACACAGTATTTTGCATTATTGATTCAATAATTGTCATTACACTGTATTTCATATCATCGAGTCAATAATTGTTGGTGCACTGTAGTTTAAAATTATTGAATCTAATAATTGTCACAGTAGCAAATACACTATAATTTATATTATTAAATTAATAAAAATATGTAACGTGTTTCTTACATTATTGTGGTAACATTATTTTATATGTTGGACTCACAGGAAGAATAAATAAATAAATAAATAAATAAATAAAAAATAAAATAATTAATTTTACTATTTGAAATAGTAACGTGAATAGTGACGTGAATAGTACGTGAATAGTAAGAAACATGTGGGACCCATTGTGGGGCCCACATGAAATGTGAGAAATGTGAGAATTTGCTGAAGAGTTGGTGGAGGCTGCGCAGCAGCCTCTGCTGAATTTTTTTCTGTTCACCTACCACGCATAGTAACTTATTTTCTCCTATAAATAGCTTGCTCAGCTGAATAGAAAAATCACACCTAAAACATAAAATTTTTCTATAAGAATTTTATGAGTTTTCTCTGAGAATAGTAAGGTTATTTTGAGAGTTTGAAAGCCAAAAGGAGTGCAGGAATTTTTCAAGTTGATCAATCTCATTTAAATCAATATCCAGTCACGTGTTAAGGTAAGGGGTATCACTCTTTTCATCATCATAAATGGATATTATTTTCTTTCTTACTTGAAGGGATTATCATTCTTTGATTCTCGAAAATAATATCGTTTCTTTCTTGTGCCATTTATTTCCATGTATTAAATTGTGGGAATAACTTTACGGCGCGGTTTACCGCCTGTTGGTGAATAACCTTTTGTATTCATTCCTTATTAATCTTTGAGAATAACCTTACGGTGCGGATTATCGCCTGTTTGGTGAATAACTCTTCGTGTTCAAATTCTATTAAATTGTGGGAATAACCTTACGGTGCGGATTACGCCTGTTTGGTGAATAACTATTCGTATTCAAATTGATGGGAATAACCTTACGGTGCGGATTATCGCCTGTTGGTGAATAACCCTTTTTATTTGTCTCGTATGGAAATAATTTGTCTACACGAATTACCACATGACACTTTTATTCCATATTCGTTTGTAATATCATTTTCTTTCATATTCGTAAGTGATATCATTTTCCTTTATACTCATAAGGGATATCATCTTTTTCATCTTCCATTATTCAAACTTACTATGGTAAGGGATATTAATTTCCTTCACCTTTTGTTAATCAAACCTGCTACGGTAAGGGATATTATTTTCTTCCATACACCTAAATCGAAACTTATTATGGAACTATTGCTTCTATAATTCCTGAAAATATTATATGTTCCATAATAGTTGAATTTCATTAGTTCAACTGAACCTTCCTATTTTCTGAACATTTCTATTGAACTGTAATCGTTATTCTGAACTGTGGATCTTGAATATCATTTTTAAATTTCACTCCACATCATGTTGGCAATTTGGACATTATTTGAATCTGCACAAAGTAAACTTCCGATACTTATTGTTTATCCTGTTCTTCTGTTCATCATTTGTATCACTGTTATTTGTATTAATCATCAAGAATCAAGCTGTTGTGAATATCTGTGGCCGGGGGCACAGATGTGATATAATTGTTGAACAGATGATAGGTTAAAGGCGATATACTAGGTTAAAGGCGATACATCTGTTCGGTGTCTTTTATGACACGTGGTGAATGTTCTCTTTGGCCCGTAGTGCAAAGATGAACTGTTGGTTGGTATGATTATGACCAAAGGCTGAATCTGGTATAATCATGACCGTTGGTGTTATATTGAATGTCTTTGGCCCGTAGTGCAAAGACGAACTGTTGATCTGCATGATTATGACCAGGAACTGTGAAGTTGTATTATCTTGACTAATGGTATTTCAGATGATAAAAGTTGATGATATTTTTACTAAAAAGAGAAGCGAGTGGACATTATAGTCTGCATTATTCTTCTAATAGATTGTTCATTCCGCTGCTATTATTGATCTGAACGTTGTTTAAGAATTTAACTGCAGTTTTTGATATAAACCTTGTAGTCTATTGTATTCTATCAAGAACTCAACTGTTGAAGGCTAATGATAAATTATTCGTCATTATCTTAGTCATGATATTTCTTACTGGGCTATTTGAGCTCACCCTTTCTTTTCGTTCCATTGTTTTTCAACAGGAGATGAGAACGTAACGGGGTCTAGCCGGGGAATGGAGTGAGAGTGCGGGGATAACTATCATAGTCTTCACGTGTTATAAAATAGTGTGGCAATAATAATGAAGACTTAGTTGTGTTGTATTATCCACTGTATTGTTGTACGATGTATTTCATTGTAATAATTTTGTTGTAGTCTTTTGACGACTCAAGTTTGGGCTGTGTGGGCCTAGATTTGGGGGCGTCACAGTTGGCATCAGAGCTTAGGGATATGGTCTTTAATGGAGATCTGGGGTTAGAACTAGGAGGGGAGAGACGAATAGAATCAGTCACTAGTGTGTCCTACCTAAATTAGATTTTATTATCTAATGAGTTGATTTGAATATAGGGACATGAAGTGATGAGTCAGTTTATTTGAACTAACATTTATTTTGTGACCACAGTTTAGTATGACATCTGGAAATCAAGAGGTTAACTACGAAATACCCGAAGCGAATGTAGCCGAAAATCAAGAAGCCACAAACAATCCTCCTGCCAACTCAGGAAATAATATTCCTGATAACATGATGAATGATGGATTCTTTAGGAATTTCATGCAGTTCATGCAGAATCAGGCAAGAGGAAATCCAGTTAACAATAACGGTAGAAACGCTGGTAATTTGAGGATGATCACTGTCAAGCAATTTAAAGAATTGGGACCACCTGAATTCCACGGGAAGCCTGACCCACTCAAAGCGGAGGCATGGCTGAAGCAGACGACAAAAATACTTGATGTCCTACAATGCGCTGATGATCAGAAGGTGCCCTTTGCTACCTTTATGTTTCGAGGTGAGGCGGATCACTGGTGGGAAGCGGTAAAACGTATCCACCCTTCAGCACTTGAGATGTCTTGGACAGAATTCCAAGAGCTATTTAATGAAAAGTACTTCCCAGAAAGCATCCGCCATATGAAGGAAGTGGAATTCATTAAGCTGGAGCAGGGAAACATGACAGTTTCTCACTATGAAGCTAAGTTTGCTGAACTGTCTCGTTTTGCGACTCATCTAGTAGATGACGAAGCACGGATGAGTCGGATGTTCTTACGTGGTCTAAGATTCGAAATCCGTCAACAACTTAGCTCTCATAAATTTAATTTGTATTCAGATGTTGTTGATAGGGCTCAAAGGGTGGAGCAAACAGATGAAAAATTACAGCCAAGAGTCAATGATCAGAGAAATGATAACAACCACAGGAACGAGAACCATCGAGGAGGTAACCAACACTTCGGTGGTAATTCCACATCAAATAACAGAAGAGGAGAATCCAGTGGGAACAATTTCAAAAGAAAGAGATTCCATAATAATTATGGAAGGGCACCAGTACCAGTACCAGCACCAGCACCGACCCCAGTTTCAAGGGGAGAAGATCGACCACCAGTGAGATGCTATAGGTGTGGTCAGGAAGGTCACATCAGCCCAAACTGTACACTGCAGTCCAAAAAGTGCTACAGTTGTGGGAAAGAGGGTCATCTTGCGCGATTTTGTCCTGCCACAAAATCAAGTCCAGCTGCAGTGATGATACCAAAAGCTAGCGCGGATAAGGGAAAATCTGTAGTTCAAGGGAGAGCTTTTGTTGTGACATCCCAAATGGCACGAAACTCGAACGAGGTGATAACCGGTAAGCTATTCATAAATTCTCGTGAAGTCTACGCTTTGTTAGATACTGGTTCTACCCATTCTTTTATCTCACCTGCATGTGCTCAGCGTTTAAACTTAACTCCTGAAAATTTGGACTTTGACTTATCAGTTGAAACCCCATTAGGAGAAATGACCATTACATCTACTGTCTATAAATCTTGCCTAGTTCAAATCAACAACCTCACATTACCTGTTGACCTTATTTCTTTGGAGATGCATGAATTTGATGTGATTTTAGGAATTGATTGGTTGACTACCCATCATGCTAAAATTGATTGTTTTCATAAGATTATTAGTTTTCATATTCCTAATCAACCTGTCATGCAAATTCAAGCAACTAAACCATTGAAATCTATAACTGTTATTTCTAGCCATAAAGCCATTCGTTTATTGAAAAACGGATGTCAAGCCTTTTTAGCTCATGTCACTGATTTGAACAAAAATACGTCAAACTTGAATGATATTCCCATTGTTAATGAGTTTCCTGACGTTTTTCCGGAGGAACTTCCTGGTTTACCCCCAAACCGTGAAATTAAATTTTGTATTGATCTTGAACCTGGTACCAAGCCCATTTCCAAAACTCCATACCGAATGGCTCCCATTGAACTTCAAGAGTTAAAAGTCCAACTACAGGAATTGTTGGATACTGGTTTCATTCGTCCGAGTGCATCACCTTAGGGTGCTCCTGTTCTATTTGTGAAGAAGAAAGACGGGAGTATGAGATTGTGCATTGACTACCGAGAATTGAACCATGTCACCATCAAAAACAGGTATCCGTTACCTCGAATTGATGACATGTTTGATCAATTACAAGGTGCTCAACATTTCTCAAAGATTGATCTCCGTTCTGGATATCATCAGTTAAAGGTTAAAGCTGAGGACATTCCAAAGACTGCTTTCAGAACTCGTTATGGGCATTATGAGTTTTTAGTCATGCCTTTTGGACTAACCAATGCTCCTGCAGCTTTCATGGACATGATGAACCGAATATTCAAGGAATATTTGGATCATTTTGTGGTTGTCTTTATTGATGACATCCTCATATACTCCAAAAGTCGTGAGGATCATGAACAACACCTGAGATTGATACTCCAGAAGCTCCGTGAGAACAAATTATATGCCAAGTTGAAGAAATGTGAGTTCTGGCTTGAGGAGGTCACGTTTCTTGGGCATGTGATTTCTAGTCAAGGAATATCAGTCGATCCTGCGAAGATTGAAACGGTACTAAATTGGGAACAACCCAAGACAGTAACCGAAGTCCGAAGTTTTCTGGGCCTAGCTGGTTATTATCGGAGATTCGTAGAAGGATTTTCTCGAATCGCCACTCCATTAACTCAGCTTACTCGGAAAAGCACAAAATTCATATGGAGCGAGCAATGCGAGAAAAGTTTTCAAGAGCTTAAGAGGAGACTTGTTTCAGCTCCTGTTCTGACCATTCCATCAGGATCGGGAGAATTTGTCATATACAGCGATGCTTCAGGCAAAGGTCTAGGCTGTGTCCTTATGCAACATGGAAAGGTTATAGCCTATGCCTCTCGACAACTCAAAGATTATGAGAAAAATTACCCTACTCATGATCTAGAGTTGGCAGCAGTCGTTTTCGCGTTGAAGATCTGGAGACACTACTTGTACGGAGAGAAAGTGGATATCTATACGGATCATAAAAGTCTCAAGTATTTCTTCACCCAGAAGGAACTCAACATGCGACAACGACGTTGGCTTGAGCTGTTGAAGGATTATGATCACACAATCCAGTATCACCCGGGAAAGGCGAACGTTGTAGCTGACGCTTTGAGCAGAAAATCTTATGCGAGTACAAGTGCACTGCTGACAACACAAAAGCGTATTTTGTACGACTTGCAAAAGATGGAGATGGAGCTAAAGACACCAGGGACCCACTCGAAGGTTGCTCACGTGCAAGTAGAACCAGCTTTAATCCATAAAATTAAAGCTGCTCAAGCTACCGATCCGGAACTGATAAACATGATAAAGAAAGTACAAGAAGGTACCATTCCCGAAGCAAGAATCGACGAGAAAGGAATACTTCGAGTCAACTCTCGACTCTGTGTTCCTAACGATCCTGAATTAAAGCATAAAATCATGATGGAGGCACACAACACGCCATTTGCAATCCACCCTGGAGGTACCAAGATGTATCGAGATCTTCGACATACATTTTGGTGGAACAATATGAAAAGGGAGATTGCAGAGTTTATCTCAAGGTGCTTAACTTGTCAACGTGTCAAGGCAGAGCATCAAGTACCTAAGGGTCCTTTACAACCACTTGAGGTTCCCGAATGGAAGTGGGAACACATCAATATGGATTTCGTGACGGGTCTTCCCAAAGTTTCTCAAGGCTTAGATGCAATTTGGGTCATCGTAGATAGATTGACCAAATCCGCTCATTTCTTGCCTATACGAGAAAACTTTTCACTTGAACGTCTTGCCGGTATGTACATAAATGAGATCGTGAGATTGCATGGCATGCCAGTTTCCATAGTTTCTGATCGAGATCCTAGATTCACTTCACGCTTTTGGATCAGTCTACAAAAAGCTATGGGCACTGAACTACGTTTTAGTTCTGCATACCATCCTCAAACGGACGGACAATCGGAAAGGACGATCCAGACCCTCGAAGATCTTTTGAGACTTTGCGTACTAGATTTCAAAGGAAGTTGGGATAAGTACTTGCCATTGGTGGAATTTTCCTACAACAACAGTTACCAAGCAAGTATAGGTATGGCTCCATTCGAGGCTTTATATGGATGCAAATGTCGCTCTCCAGTATGTTGGAATGAGGTAGGAGAAGCAAAACTGTTGGGACCCGAGTTGGTACGCTTGACGACCGAAAAGATCCAAATGATCCGACAACGAATACAGACAGCACAAGAACGACAAAAGAGTTATGCCGATCTTCATCGGAGAGATGAGAGATTCAACGTCGGAGATCATGTATTCTTACGTGTTTCTCCATGGAAAGGGGTTACGAGATTCGGAAAGAAAGGAAAACTCAACCCTCGATTTATTGGCCCATTTGAAATCCTCGATCGGGTGGGAACTGTAGCTTACAGACTAGCCTTACCACCAAGTATGTCTCGCATCCATAACGTTTTTCACATATCTATGTTACGTAAATATGTGAAGGACCCAAACCACGTCATTGAGTTAGAACCAGACGTTATAGCAGAAGATTTAACGTATGAGGAAGTACCTGTTAAGATCCTAGATAAGAAGGAGCAGATCTTACGCTCAAAGGTTATACCTCAAGTTAAGGTTTTATGGAGGAACCAAGATATTGAGGAAATGACCTGGGAGCTAGAATCTGAGATGAAGTCTAGGTATCCATACCTCTTCGAAATGCCAGGTACGTCAATTTCGGGGACGAAATTTCATAAGGAGGGGAGGTTGTAAGACCCCGAATTTATGAAATACAAAATTTAATTTTTCTTCATATATATTCCTGAAACAGTAAATGGTTAAATTGACAAAATTGAAAGTTAAGGATGTTATGTGCAAATTTTATTTTGTCGGACAATATTCTTTTTGTCGGGGAATATTCGTTTTGTCGGGGAATATTCGGGCCGTACGACGGCGCCGAAATAACAAATTATTTGTGGACCCCACAACGGAATATTTGTCGGATATAGAAAACGACAGAAGTAACCTTTTTAAATAAAAATAGTCAACGGTGTTAACTGTTAAAATACCGGTGATAAAAGAATAGTAGCATACGGTAATTTATGGTATTTTCTGTAGCACACGGTACTCTACAGTAGCACACGGTATTGCACAGTGTCTCATATTATTGGTCTGATAATTGACACCGTAATTGTTACACATCATTTCATCAATAATTGTCACTGCATAATATTTTATATTATCAATTCAATTATTGTTGCTACACAGTATTTTGCATTATTGATTCAATAATTGTCATTACACTGTATTTCATATCATCGAGTCAATAATTGTTGGTGCACTGTAGTTTAAAATTATTGAATCTAATAATTGTCACAGTAGCAAATACACTATAATTTATATTATTAAATTAATAAAAATATGTAACGTGTTTCTTACATTATTGTGGTAACATTATTTTATATGTTGGACTCACAGGAAGAATAAATAAATAAATAAATAAATAAATAAAAAATAAAATAATTAATTTTACTATTTGAAATAGTAACGTGAATAGTGACGTGAATAGTACGTGAATAGTAAGAAACATGTGGGACCCATTGTGGGGCCCACATGAAATGTGAGAAATGTGAGAATTTGCTGAAGAGTTGGTGGAGGCTGCGCAGCAGCCTCTGCTGAATTTTTTTCTGTTCACCTACCACGCATAGTAACTTATTTTCTCCTATAAATAGCTTGCTCAGCTGAATAGAAAAATCACACCTAAAACATAAAATTTTTCTATAAGAATTTTATGAGTTTTCTCTGAGAATAGTAAGGTTATTTTGAGAGTTTGAAAGCCAAAAGGAGTGCAGGAATTTTTCAAGTTGATCAATCTCATTTAAATCAATATCCAGTCACGTGTTAAGGTAAGGGGTATCACTCTTTTCATCATCATAAATGGATATTATTTTCTTTCTTACTTGAAGGGATTATCATTCTTTGATTCTCGAAAATAATATCGTTTCTTTCTTGTGCCATTTATTTCCATGTATTAAATTGTGGGAATAACTTTACGGCGCGGTTTACCGCCTGTTGGTGAATAACCTTTTGTATTCATTCCTTATTAATCTTTGAGAATAACCTTACGGTGCGGATTATCGCCTGTTTGGTGAATAACTCTTCGTGTTCAAATTCTATTAAATTGTGGGAATAACCTTACGGTGCGGATTACGCCTGTTTGGTGAATAACTATTCGTATTCAAATTGATGGGAATAACCTTACGGTGCGGATTATCGCCTGTTGGTGAATAACCCTTTTTATTTGTCTCGTATGGAAATAATTTGTCTACACGAATTACCACATGACACTTTTATTCCATATTCGTTTGTAATATCATTTTCTTTCATATTCGTAAGTGATATCATTTTCCTTTATACTCATAAGGGATATCATCTTTTTCATCTTCCATTATTCAAACTTACTATGGTAAGGGATATTAATTTCCTTCACCTTTTGTTAATCAAACCTGCTACGGTAAGGGATATTATTTTCTTCCATACACCTAAATCGAAACTTATTATGGAACTATTGCTTCTATAATTCCTGAAAATATTATATGTTCCATAATAGTTGAATTTCATTAGTTCAACTGAACCTTCCTATTTTCTGAACATTTCTATTGAACTGTAATCGTTATTCTGAACTGTGGATCTTGAATATCATTTTTAAATTTCACTCCACATCATGTTGGCAATTTGGACATTATTTGAATCTGCACAAAGTAAACTTCCGATACTTATTGTTTATCCTGTTCTTCTGTTCATCATTTGTATCACTGTTATTTGTATTAATCATCAAGAATCAAGCTGTTGTGAATATCTGTGGCCGGGGGCACAGATGTGATATAATTGTTGAACAGATGATAGGTTAAAGGCGATATACTAGGTTAAAGGCGATACATCTGTTCGGTGTCTTTTATGACACGTGGTGAATGTTCTCTTTGGCCCGTAGTGCAAAGATGAACTGTTGGTTGGTATGATTATGACCAAAGGCTGAATCTGGTATAATCATGACCGTTGGTGTTATATTGAATGTCTTTGGCCCGTAGTGCAAAGACGAACTGTTGATCTGCATGATTATGACCAGGACCTGTGAAGTTGTATTATCTTGACTAATGGTATTTCAGATGATAAAAGTTGATGATATTTTTACTAAAAAGAGAAGCGAGTGGACATTATAGTCTGCATTATTCTTCTAATAGATTGTTCATTCCGCTGCTATTATTGATCTGAACGTTGTTTAAGAATTTAACTGCAGTTTTTGATATAAACCTTGTAGTCTATTGTATTCTATCAAGAACTCAACTGTTGAAGGCTAATGATAAATTATTCGTCATTATCTTAGTCATGATATTTCTTACTGGGCTATTTGAGCTCACCCTTTCTTTTCGTTCCATTGTTTTTCAACAGGAGATGAGAACGTAACGGGGTCTAGCCGGGGAATGGAGTGAGAGTGCGGGGATAGCTATCATAGTCTTCACGTGTTATAAAATAGTGTGGCAATAATAATGAAGACTTAGTTGTGTTGTATTATCCACTGTATTGTTGTACGATGTATTTCATTGTAATAATTTTGTTGTAGTCTTTTGACGACTCAAGTTTGGGCTGTGTGGGCCTAGATTTGGGGGCGTCACAATTAAAATATTATTAAATGGTTAATAATATTAGTATGAGAATATAATATTATTAAATGGTTAATAATATTAATGAAAGTAGGAAATAATATTAAATGATATTATTTTGAGTGTAAAATATTATTAAATGGATAATAATATTTATAAGTTATTGAAGATATTATTTGATGAATAATATTATTTGAAGAGTAAGATATTATTAATGATGTTAACATATGAGTGAAATATTATTAAATGATTAATAATATTAACTAAGAATAAGGATATTATTAAAGGATTAATAATATTATTAAGAGGATAAAATATTATTAAATGGTTAATAATATTTATAAATGGTTAAGATATTATTTGATGATTAATATAATTGGGAATAGTGTAAAGCATTATTTAATTATTAATAATGTTAATAAGTATTTGATATAATAAAGAGGTTAAGAGAATTATTAGATGGTTAATAATATTGAGGAGCTAAGTGATTTATTATTGAAATAATAAATGGTTAAAATATTATTATACGAATAATAATATTATCTGTAGTATTTATATATTATCAAATGAGATAATATTATAAAGCAATGAAGTAATGGTTATGTGAGTTAAAATATTATCAAGGGATTGATAATATTATGAAGAGTTTTAAGGTTTTGATTAAGTGATAGATGATTTAAGACATATATGTTAAGGTTATTATTGTTAAATAAACCTATATGTGTTATGCTAATTGAAGGATCAATGTTATTGGATATTAGGTCACCCAAAAGAAGTATTTTTAAGTTGAATAGCAGTAGTCAGCTGAACAGACAAGTTCTTCTTAACCCTAACTTGTATTTATTGTTGCGAGTTTCGTTCAACTTTATTTACATTGAGCTATTCAAATTATTGTTAAGCAAATTCTACACTCGTAGTTATTTGACAGAACTTAAAGTGGATTAATTATCTAAAATTATTCCACCTCATTATTTGTTATTGTATTCGCACATAGTGCTTTTGCAACGGTTATAGTTCATAAATTCACGAACTGTTTAAGGACGTCTAAGCTAATTGTTTCGGCTAGACAAATGCATGTTTAAATTCATCTAATTGAATATTATGAAAGCTTATCCAAACCATTGGCTGGTGCGGATTCTTATAGTAAGACTGAGAAAGAACAACCCTAGTTAAAGGGGATTTTTATATTGTCAGGTAATCGAATTTGCGCAAGAACTCTAAATGTTACGCATATACATAGGACATGAGAGGACTGATCCCCTCGAGTGTCCCGTTATTTTTAACAAGGTGTCAGACATTGTATGTCCGTTCTACCTTAATAGCAGTTCATGGTCCTTTGAGACCACTCAGCAATAAAGAGTCAATCTATTTTTTTATTGAACATTGATTCTTGTTATTTGCACAATTGTTATCTATTGTTGAAACTTTCGATGATAAATCTTCTTCATTCATGATATATCATTTCTTATTTATTTAAACTTGCTGGGCAAAGTAGTTGTTCACCATTGCTATATCATGAACTATTTTCAGTTAAGCCGAGTGATCTAAGGAATACCACGACAAAAGAAAGATGAACGAATAGACGTAATTAGTTCGTACTATATGTGTAAACCTTTTTAGTATAAGGTAATGACGATGTATTAAGGTTAGTGAAACGTGGGATTGAAGGTACGTTTTGTAATGAAATTTTGTATGTTTTTCGCGAGTTATTGAAGTTTTAGTTTATGAATGTTTGTCAAGTGATGAATAGTGAGCACCGAACCTGAGGTTTAAGGGACCTGGATTTGAGGGCGTCACAGAGGAAAAGTCTAAAATTTATTAGGGGGAACGGTCCTAGCACCCGGTTCAATATTTTTTATTTTTGACTCTTTAAATATTTATAATATTTATTTTAATAATTTTTTTTACAAAATTTAGTGATTTAAATATAATTTAAATACATATAAATAACATATTGTGTGACGCCCCCAAATCTAGGCCCACACAGCCCAAACTTGAGTCGTCAAAAGACTACAACAAAATTATTACAATGAAATACATCGTACAACAATACAGTGGATAATACAACACAACTAAGTCTTCATTATTATTGCCACACTATTTTATAACACGTGAAGACTATGATAGCTATCCCCGCACTCTCACTCCATTCCCCGGCTAGACCCCGTTACGTTCTCATCTCCTGTTGAAAAACAATGGAACGAAAAGAAAGGGTGAGCTCAAATAGCCCAGTAAGAAATATCATGACTAAGATAATGACGAATAATTTATCATTAGCCTTCAACAGTTGAGTTCTTGATAGAATACAATAGACTACAAGGTTTATATCAAAAACTGCAGTTAAATTCTTAAACAACGTTCAGATCAATAATAGCAGCGGAATGAACAATCTATTAGAAGAATAATGCAGACTATAATGTCCACTCGCTTCTCTTTTTAGTAAAAATATCATCAACTTTTATCATCTGAAATACCATTAGTCAAGATAATACAACTTCACAGTTCCTGGTCATAATCATGCAGATCAACAGTTCGTCTTTGCACTACGGGCCAAAGACATTCAATATAACACCAACGGTCATGATTATACCAGATTCAGCCTTTGGTCATAATCATACCAACCAACAGTTCATCTTTGCACTACGGGCCAAAGAGAACATTCACCACGTGTCATAAAAGACACCGAACAGATGTATCGCCTTTAACTTAGTATATCGCCTTTAACCTATCATCTGTTCAACAATTATATCACATCTGTGCCCCCGGCCACAGATATTCACAACAGCTTGATTCTTGATGATTAATACAAATAACAGTGATACAAATGATGAACAGAAGAACAGGATAAACAATAAGTATCGGAAGTTTACTTTGTGCAGATTCAAATAATGTCCAAATTGCCAACATGATGTGGAGTGAAATTTAAAAATGATATTCAAGATCCATAGTTCAGAATAACGATTACAGTTCAATAGAAATGTTCAGAAAATAGGAAGGTTCAGTTGAACTAATGAAATTCAACTATTATGGAACATATAATATTTTCAGGAATTATAGAAGCAATAGTTCCATAATAAGTTTCGATTTAGGTGTATGGAAGAAAATAATATCCCTTACCGTAGCAGGTTTGATTAATAAAAGGTGAAGGGAATTAATATCCCTTACCATAGTAAGTTTGAATAATGGAAGATGAAAAAGATGGTATCCCTTATGAGTATAAAGGAAAATGATATCACTTACGAATATGGAATAAAAGTGTCATGTGATAATTCGTGTAGACAAATTATTTCCACACGAGACAAATAACAAGGGTTATTCACCAACAGGCGATAATCCGCACCGTAAGGTTATTCCCATCAATTTGAATACGAATAGTTATTCACCAAACAGGCGTAATCCGCACCGTAAGGTTATTCCCACAATTTAATAGAATTTGAACACGAAGAGTTATTCACCAAACAGGCGTAATCCGCACCGTAAGGTTATTCTCAAAGATTAATAAGGAATGAATACAAAAGGTTATTCACCAACAGGCGGTAAACCGCGCCGTAAGGTTATTCCCACAATTTAATACATGGAAATAAATGGCACAAGAAAGAAACGATATTATTTTCGAGAATCAAAGAATGATAATCCCTTCAAGTAAGAAAGAAAATAATATCCATTTATGATGATGAAAAGAGTGATACCCCTTACCTTAACACGTGACTGGATATTGATTTAAATGAGATTGATCAACCTATATATTTTTAATATAATTAGTAATTACCACATATAAATTTCAAAGTATATGATAACTCGTATATTATGAACTATCAAAATTATATATATTTAACATAATTTTTGTAGTATAATATAACAACTTTAAAATAGTTTTTAAAATAATATTCCAAAATAAATCTTCCAAAGAAAGCTTTTAAAAATGAATCTTCTCAAAGAAGAGTATTCTAAAGGAAGATTTGTGAATACCGTGAAAAATAGGAATTTATGAAATTACTACTCTTTAATAAAACACTTACTTGAAAAATTTCTGCACTCCTTTTGGCTTTCAAACTCTCAAAATAACCTTACTATTCTCAGAGAAAACTCATAAAATTCTTATAGAAAAATTTTATGTTTTAGGTGTGATTTTTCTATTCAGCTGAGCAAGCTATTTATAGGAGAAAATAAGTTACTATGCGTGGTAGGTGAACAGAAAAAAATTCAGCAGAGGCTGCTGCGCAGCCTCCACCAACTCTTCAGCAAATTCTCACATTTCTCACATTTCATGTGGGCCCCACAATGGGTCCCACATGTTTCTTACTATTCACGTCACTATTCACGTTACTATTTCAAATAGTAAAATTAATTATTTTATTTTTTATTTATTTATTTATTTATTCTTCCTGTGAGTCCAACATATAAAATAATGTTACCACAATAATGTAAGAAACACGTTACATATTTTTATTAATTTAATAATATAAATTATAGTGTATTTGCTACTGTGACAATTATTAGATTCAATAATTTTAAACTACAGTGCACCAACAATTATTGACTCGATGATATGAAATACAGTGTAATGACAATTATTGAATCAATAATGCAAAATACTGTGTAGCAACAATAATTGAATTGATAATATAAAATATTATGCAGTGACAATTATTGATGAAATGATGTGTAACAATTACGGTGTCAATTATCAGACCAATAATATGAGACACTGTGCAATACCGTGTGCTACTGTAGAGTACCGTGTGCTACAGAAAATACCATAAATTACCGTATGCTACTATTCTTTTATCACCGGTATTTTAACAGTTAACACCGTTGACTATTTTTATTTAAAAAGGTTACTTCTGTCGTTTTCTATATCCGACAAATATTCCGTTGTGGGGTCCACAAATAATTTGTTATTTCGGCGCCGTCGTACGGCCCGAATATTCCCCGACAAAACGAATATTCCCCGACAAAAAGAATATTGTCCGACAAAATAAAATTTGCACATAACATCCTTAACTTTCAATTTTGTCAATTTAACCATTTACTGTTTCAGGAAAAATATATATGAAGAAAAATTAAATTTTGTATTTCATAAATTCGGGGTCTTACATATTGTACAATACTATTATTTATATATATCTAAATTATATTTAAATTATTGAATTTTATGAAATTTTTTTATTTAAATAAATATTATAAATATTTAAAGAGTTAAAAAAAATAAAAAAATAAAAATTGTACCAATCGTTAGGACCGGTCACTCGAGATTTTTTGAAAAGTCCAAGTCTAAAATGTAGGCTAGGGCGGGCGGACCAATCTGTCATTTAGCAGTACAGTCCACAAATAATTATTCATTTATTTGGCGTAATGGACCTAATGGTTGGCTGACGCATGTAAATTTAATTACTTGTTGCTTGTGAAAGCTGACTTCAATTGACTATTACTTTGTTTTATTTGTTGTCATGCCTATCTATGTAGAAAATTGAATTTTAAATCAATTATCAACACGTTTTTCATGACTAGAAGTAGTCCGTTGGTCGATGAAATGCATAGCCACTGCATTTTTTTCCTTTCTCGTCCGGGTCACAGCCGACGAGTCCGTGCGTAATGGTACTCCTAATGTGTGTGTATATATATATATATATTTAAAAATAATTTTAAATAAATAATTATTATGGATATTATTTCAATAAATTATTAATTTTATATAGTCTGATTGAAGATTTAAGAGTATAAAATAGGTCAAATTTTTTATCAGTCTAAAGTCAACTATGACCTTGATAATTATAAAATTACCCCTAAAAAAATTAATTAATCTTGTCGCTAATCCTTCTAACAGCAAAACAAAAAAAATTTATCTTGCCGCTAATCCTTTTAGCATAAAAAACAAAAAGAAATTAGCGTTGCCGTTAGGCCATTGTTGCTGTTATTCCTACTAACGGCAAGTAAAAAATTTGTTTAAATTTACACTTTTAATTTTTCATATGCACATTTTAAGATCAATTTGCTAGTATTCATAATCATAGTTTTAAAAATCGGATCAGATTATCTGTCTGATCAGTAAAAATCGGAATCAATTGGCACTCCGATCTGATTTAAACAAAAAAATCAGTTTTGGTTAAAATCCGGTTGCCCCACAAGTAAAACTGGTTATTGACCCAGTGATTTTTTTTTTTTTTTTTAACAAAAAAAAATTTAATATTAAAATTAACCACATCTAATAATATTGTAACTCAACTTTATTATGTTTTAGTTCATAAAAAATGAGTTTTTTTAAAATTTTATTAATTACTAATAATATATATTTTTATATATTAATAACGTTACTGGGTTAATAACGGTTCAATCACTGGTTAGACTAATGATCGATCCACCCAGTACCTTTTTCAATTTGATTACTAATCCGAATATGAGAACATTGTTCATAATAACTATTTGTTAGGAATTATTTTGCATATATATATATATATATATATATATATAGAAAGGATCCATGAGATACCTCCTTAAAGAACTCACCAAGCTCACCCCCTTTAGCGACGGACCCGGCGACGGTTTGGTCCGTCGCCATAGGTTCGTCCGTCGCTAAATGTTTATCTGTCGCGATATGTTGTCCGTCGCTAAAAGTTTTAGCGACGGACGAACCTATGGCGACAGACCAAACCGTCGCCGGATCCGTCGCTAAAGGGGGTGAGCTTGGTGAGCTCTTTAAGGAGGTATGTCATGGATCCTTTCTCTCTCTCTCAATATATATATATATAGTAATGTAGCTACGTACAACTTTTTAGCCATTGCCATCATATATTTGCCTCTCTATCTACAGACATTGGTAGTCATGGACTCCTTAATTGCTCGTTCACCCCCAAATGAAATGTAAATAGAAAGAAAGAACGCAAAATAAATGAAAGTACTAAATTAAGAAACAAGAGACATTGGTAGTCATGCTTTGCTGAACCTAGTTACATCTTAACTCTATAACTGTATACAAATTGTATTGCCTGATTAACTTAATTATGATACTAATAGTTTAGGAGCATGTAATTGGTACATGATGAGCAGGTGGTGCTGGTTCTGATGATTAGATCTGCAGAAAAGACTTCTTCTTCTTCTTTGTCTTGTGAATCCGACTACTTGATTTACTACTGCTACTAATTATATTATTATTATTATTATCTGAAAGAGCACTAGTAGTACTGGTAATGCTGCTACTACTGCTTCTCTCCTTCAACCGAAATGAAGCAGGGATGATTAGTACTTTCCTACTACTACTATTACTGCTACTTCTCTTCTCACTGCTTCGAGACTCTTTTATCATATCCAGCTCTGGCTTCCACCGTCTACGCCCAATTAATACAAGTTGCTTGTATTCTTTCTGCAATTCAGGAGTCGTGCAAACTCGACTACTATTACTACTACTCATCATCGTGTTCTTCCGGCTGCTTGATGATGAGGAATTCTCTTCTTCTTGATGATGATCCTCTTTTTTTTCTTTTTCTAGGTTAGTACAAGTATTATAACTGTTACTGGTACTATTATTATTCTCATTAATCATCATCTTGGTGATCATCTGATCATCTTCTTCGGCATTCCTCGTCATCATCAATCGGGAAATGAACTCGTCCCTCAGTCGTATTCTGAGAAACCCAGATTCTGTTTTCTGTATCTCAAACAGCTGGCAATTAGACGACGCTGCCGCCTTGGATGCAGCGAAGGAGGTCACGGTGACGAAGGTCAAAACCGACTGGAAGAAATGAATTGGGAGGAGGAAGTAGGTGTGGCCCAGCTGAAGCTCATCATCTTCCGAGAGTTCTGAAATCTTCAGCCCTATGTACAAGGAATCTGAGCTACAAACCTTGTGCTTTGGGAACCTCGCCGTTAGTGCAGACACGTTGATGGGTTGGTCGAAGATCTTTACTAGGCCGTCCGATTTGATCACCTTGATAATTGGTGCCGCCGCTCGTGAAGGTGTTGCCGGTTCGGATATGAACCCACTGCGGCACTTGTGATAACCCATCAAGTATGACCAGGGTATCAGTTGGAATTTGATTCCCATTAATTTGCCCATCTAGATATATACTCGTAGGTAGTATTACTACGTATCTTATTTTGATTGGTGAAGAATATCTATCTATATATATAGAACCTGATTAAAGGAGTACAAACCACTGCATAGATGGGAGGGACGAGCAGAGAGAGCCAACGAGGTATACAAACTAGGGGATAGATGGTGGTGCCTTAATTTGGTGGGAAGAGAACCATATGATTGAAGCGGCCGAGAGAGTGATATAAGAAGAGATCGAGGAGAGGAGAGGTAGCTGGATAGGGAGAAATTAAGGGGGTACTTTTATAGTCAAACCCTTGAATCAAGTAATGAAAAATGACCAACACTAATAACAAATCAATAATAATAATAATAATAATTCTATTATTATTATTATTATTATTATTATTATTGTTGGGATCAGATTACGTGAACCCGGATTTAGGTTGGTCCATATTGTTTTGTTGAGTGGGCCTTTAATTTGATATATGGGTTCCTATCCAGTTTAGGATATGGAAGTAATAGAATCCTTATTTTAAGGGGATTCTATTTTCTTATTTAGTTGATACAAAGAAGCCTAATTGGAATGAGATCTATTAACTGATGAGCTGTATCTTTGCGCAGAAAGGGACTCCTAATTCTAACCATTTTCGGATGACTATACACCTATATATATGATGTTGCATGGAGGCGTTGAAGACACTTACTTTTGATTATTATTATTAGTCTATACCTACAGAACCAGTATTTTTCAGCATATAAGCTCTCTATTATTTTCAAGGAAGCCTGTAAACACAATTATCATACTAGTGAATTTGTCTCTTTCCCCGTGATTTTTTCTCAATTGGGTTTTCACGTAAAACTCGTGTTCTTTCATTACTTTCTTTTGATTTATTCGTGTTTGGCGCTTAATTTTATTCGTTATTTTGTAATTTAAACGAGTGGTGCAAAATTTGGCGTTAACATTGGCGCTAGAAGGAGGGCCTTTGGTTTTGTTTGAAAATCACAACATAAATAAAGTGGGAACAGTCTGATTATGGAGCAACATGATGATTGGGTGGAAAAAAACTGGTTCGTCAGCACCTTCCACAGCAAGAGGATCGGTCAAGGATAGGTTGGGTCCGTCCATTCAAAGAGGAGGGTCCGCGGTGTCACACTCCAACTCGGTCCGATGACGGTTGTTCCCCTCTAATTCCCCAAGCTTGGTTCGTGATAGGGAGACCAACCGCCAATCTTCTGTTCGGGAGCATACGACAGGGGAGAGAGGCCCCCATGATTAAAGGGAGTCTATTAAGAAACAGAGAATCCAGGCGACAGAAGGAGCCCTACAATCTCTTCAACATCAACAGGAGCAGTGGACTATTTTACTGGCAGAGCTGAAAATGGACGAGGAGCCACATAATACAATCTGAGGATCCGAAGAGCGGACACCTCAGAGTAGAACGGGTCGGGGACGAGTGAATGATCCACCCACATCACAGTTGGTGGGAGTCGGGGGCAGTTATGGAGCTGAGGGCAGGGGAGTAGCCTCTCCTCGGGACAGGGAGTCGACTTATTCAAACCAACGGAAGCAATCCCTATCCTCGCATGATACTCGGGGAAGACGAAGTCCGAGGAGAAGTCCGGGAGATAACCATGATACTCGGGGAAGACGAAGTCTGAGGAGAAGTCCGGGAGATAACCATGATACTCGGGGAAGACGAAGTCCGAGGAGAAGTCCAGGAGATAACTTTGATACTCGGGGAAGACGAAGTCCGGGAGATAACTTTGATACTTAGGGAAGATGAAGTCCGAGGAGAAGTTTGAGAGATAATTTTGATACTCGGGGAAGACGAAGTCCGAAGATTCCGAAGATTATCTCGAAACAAGGAATGACAACAATCCTATTATGAAGAGGATGGCGGATTTAGAACGACAATTAGCTGAAGTCAAAGCAGGTGCTAAGCCTGCAGATACCAAGTCTTCATTCTCAGCTGCAATTAATTTGGACAAAGCTGACCCGAAGATGAAGTTTCCACCATTGGAGTCTTTCGATGGTACTGGAGATCCCTACGACCATACTAATTCTTACGAAATTGTGATGGGGTAATATAACCATTCTGATGCTGGGATGTGCAAGATTTTCATAACCACTTTAAAGAAGGCGGCGAAGAAGTGGATTGTATCTTTGCCATCGGGGAGCATTAATTCTTGGAGGGAACTCTGCGATAAATTTCATGATCGGTTCAGAAGTAACAAGAATAGGGGAAAGCTGACAGCCTCCTTAATGCATATAAAGCAAAGAAGCGATGACACTTTAAACCTATATGTGCAGAGATTCAGGGAAGCAGCTGGAGTAGTGGTTAACCTGGATATGACCCAGGCGTTGGGGTTCTTCACTACAGGGTTGGACATTGGCAGATCAAAAAAATTGATGAAGGATATTATTCATGTATGCTTAAACTCATTTTAAGTGTTTCATTAGTATTTTTGTCTTAATTTATGTTTGTCTATTTTTAACTTAGGATTTCACATGCAAGTATACGTGATCGAATATCACTATAATGGCAAGTAAGGTATCATTCCCACAGAGAATTAAAAATAATTATTATCAAATACTAATTTTATATCAAATTAATTTTATTTAAACAATTACAATAAATTATAAAATAGAACTAATTAAAAATTAACAACTAAATTAAACTAATGACAATAATTAATACCATATTTTAAAATACTTAATATTATAATTCCCCCAAATATTTTATTTAAATATCTTCAATCCATTTTTAATTAATTAATTATATAAAATTATTAACCGAGAATTCTTTATAGTATTTATACGCTTCTTCCGATAGTCATATAAACAAATAATTCTAAATCTGACCCTAAGGCAACATAACTAGAAAGGAACACCCTAATTAATTAAATCACTATATTTCTATGTGAAATATGTTAATTAGGATATTAAGCTCGAATTCTCTTTAAGGCTGCAAAAGATACATAAGTATATTCATATTATATTAATCTTATAAACCATCTTTCAAATTTTATGAACATGTGCTATTATATTCATATCTAAATCTATACTCCATCTCTTAATTTTGTAACATTATCCCGTTAATTACATGCACTTAATTAATTACATGAATGTCCAAAATATGATAAACAATTCATATATAATCATCACTAATTAAAAAGAAAACAAATTAAATTAAACTATGCATTGAGTTCAATTGCAATATCAAATAAAAATTAGTTCATAACTAAATAATAAATTATCCATAAATAATTTAACATCTCAAAAATTACAAAAATAAAAATAAAATAAAAGAAATCAAATCTGTGTTTTAATATCAATTTGTCACTTAGATCATAACCTTCAATTCTCAAGCTCCGTCTTCAATTCTTGAATCATTCGCGTTGAATATTTGCTTCTAATTCTACTCCTAGCTATATTAAATCTATTATAATCTATGTTAATTTATTAAAAATATGTATCTCATAGTGTATTTATAAGAGCAGATTAATAATCCTAAGCTAAATTGGAATTAAAAATCAATTAAAAGTCAAATTATGCTAAAAATTCAAAAATCTGGCAAAACCGCGTCCAACCAAATAGGTCCTAATGCGTTGACAACTGCCTAACGCGTGGCACCGCACATGGCGTCTGCCTTTAACTCCTTGTTGCTCCTAGATACGGCGTCGTTTTCAAAGCCCGGCATAACCTTTTTCGCTAATTACGCGGATGCTGATCCTACCAACTCCTAAGCAGCGCCGTTTCAACTGTTCCTTGCTACCTCCTTAACGCCATGCGAGCCAACCTTGTTTTAGTTTATTTACCAAATGCCATCAACACTTACAAAATTTACAAGTTTGCCTTCCAGCTTAATTTACCTACAAAATAATAATAATAATAATAATAATAATAATAATAATAATAATAATAATAATAATAATAATAATAATAATAATAATAATAATAATAATAATAATAATAATGCATAAAATTGAATAAATTACCTAAAATAAATTAAAATGCTTAAAAATTAATAAATAATTAAGCCTAAAAATATTTAATAAATATGAATAAAATTCAATTATCATTTTATCTTAAAAAGAAGTTTAAAGTCTTATTTCTAATGTTTGACGCCCCCAAATCAGGCTTACACCACCCAATTTAAGTCGTCAAAATACTACAACAAATTATTACATTACAGTACAACAATACATTACCCAGTAATACACAACTAAGTTTTCACTATTATTGGCACACTATTTTACAATATGGTGAAAACTACTATAATAACTATCTCGGACCATCACTTCATTCTCTTTTTTTCCCCGCCAGTCCTAGCTACACTCTCATTTCTTGAATAATTGAACAAAAAAGAAAGGGTGAGCTCAAATAGTCCAGTAAAGAATATCATAACTAAGATAATGACGAATAAATTATTATTAGCCTTCAACAGTTGAGTTCTTGATAGAATAATATAAACAACAAGTTTTAAATCAACAACTGCAATTTAGTTGTTGAACAAAGTTTAGATTAACAACTGCAGCGGAATAACAAATGTTAGGAAAATCATACAGATCATGATGTCTATTATCTTATCTTTTTCAGAAAAATCATCATCAACCTTTATCATCTGAAGCACCACCGGTCATGAACATGCTAAATAACAGTTCTTCTTTGCCTCAGGCTAAAGAGAACATTCACCACGTGCCCTAAAAGACACATCACCATTAAACGCCTTTATCCTATCATCTGTGTATCAGGCCACAGATATTCACAACAACTTGATTCTTGATGATTAGTATAAATAACAGTAAAATAAATGATGAATAGAAGAAAGAGAATAATAAGATAAATAATAGATATCGAAAGTTTATAATTTTTTACTTTGTCCAGAGTCAAATAATATCCAAATTGTTAAAATGATGTAGAAAAAAAGGTGTTCAAGTTCAAGAATAATTTTTAAGATTCACAGGGAAGAAGTTCAACGGTAAGGTTTACAGTACAAGAAATATTTAACAGTTCACAATGTTCACAGTTCAAGTAAATGTTCATAGGTCAAAAATTTAAGGTCCAATAGTTAATATATAATGATGGAAATTTAATATAAATGTTCATGTCAAAAGATATTAGATGAAGCACAAATTATTAAGGAATTTTACCGAACAATACTTACCATACTAAGTTTAAGTGGATGAAAGAAAATGATATCTCTTACCTTAACAAGTGACTGGATACTATTTTTTATAGAGTTAATCAACTTGGATAATACTTGTACTTTTACTGATCTTCACCAACACTTAAGATAACCTTAACTCACTCAGAGAAATCTTACACTAAGAATATTTAGAAAGTGAAATGAAGGATAAGTAAGAAGGATATAAAAATTTCTTATGCTAAACCCCCTATTTATAGTCAAAACTTAACTAACTATTTCAAAAACATATTTCACATTTTTTTAATCTACACCATTAATTATTTTTCATACTTTAATCTACACCATCTATTGACTAATCACATGATTCACACCCTAATCACATGACTCACACCTTAATTTAACTTAATCTACACCATTAATTAGCAAATCATATGATTCACACATTTTACTAACTTAATTTACACCATCCATTAACAAATCACATGATTCACACATTTTTAAGCTTCACACTACACATTTAAAGATTATATTATTCATCTTTTATATTATTATATTATTTACTTAATATCACAATTATTGAAATATTTAGTGTTATTCAAATAATGAGTCTATCTAATTATTTAATACCCGTTACTACTAGTGTGACAATTATTGGTCCAACGATACAAGATATTGTGCATTGTGACGATTATTTACTTAATAATATAAAATACTATGCAATAATAATTATTGATTAAATAATATAAAATACTGTGTAATGACAATTATAGATAAAATATTGTGTAATGATCATTTTATCAGTTCAATAATATAAAACATTGTGCAATACCGTATGTTATTTTAAAATACCGTGTGCTATTATAAAATACCATGAAATATCGTATGTTACTATTCTTTTATCACTCGGTATTTAAATAGTTAAAAGTGATAGTACCGTTGACCATTTTTATTTAAAAAGGTAAATGCTGTCGTTTTTTATATCCGACAATATTTTGCCGTGTGGTCCACTAAAGATTGGTTATTTCGGCGTTGTCGTATGAATCGAATATTCCCCGATAAGCTATAATTTGCACAAAATATCATTAACTTTAATTTTTATCAAATTAATACCTTACTGTTTTAGAATAATATTTATAAAAAAATTAACTTTTATTCAATAAAAATTAGGGTCTTACATAATGATCATAAGCATTTGGCAAAATCTGAGCAGTAGAAATGTCTAGTATAGTACATTGTGTTTAGTTATTTGATGATTTATGATTTAATTTTATATTTAATTATTCATTTATTCTTGATTCAAATCGCCTAAATCGACCGATTTAACTGATAACCGAATAAGGAATAAATATTTGAATAATTTTGATTTTTTAACTTTTTATAACCGTCTTAAATGATTTGATTATTTTTTTAGATATAAATCGACCAAATCGGCCGTTGTGCACTCCTTAACCCTTAATAGTAGAAGAATAAAGCTTTTGAATTTTTTTTTTAATTTAGTAAGCACTAAGTAGGTCGGATGACTAGAGGCATGAGAGGGACTCACGGGCGGGCTCAAATCATCTATTACAAAATTTCTCTATTTCTATGTGTCGAACATATAGCGACGGTTTTTAGAGTCTATGTCGACGATATATCCCGACACTGTAGATTTACAAAAAAATAAAACTATGGCGACGGGATATACCATCGTCATAGACCTTAAAAATCGTCGTCATATGTCTCGATATAAAGAAATAGAAGAATTTAATAACAGATGACCTCACACGGGCGACATTTTTAAAGTATAAGAATAAAAATTTTCTTTTCTTTTCTTTGATTGTGGTCTCCCGTGCATTGCACTGGGTACGGGAATAGAAATAGAGAAAGAAAAACAAACGAAATAACAGAAACCCTTCTCTCTAATTTGCTCTATATATATTTATGAAGAACACAAAGCGTAGCAAAACATGGAAGAAAACCATCTCATTCCATTATCAGCTCAGTAATATTTTTTACAAGTAAAACAAGAAAACCAAATTACTTAAATATCTCTATTGATCCTAGTGAAACTTTATACACCAATCAAACTATTACATTTGTCACCAGACAGTTAACTAACTAACTAACTAATTTACTGACATAAATTGTTATTTTGTGTTTGTCAAGTCCATGGGACTGATACTGATGCTGTATTGTTTGTAACACCCATTGAGCTGTGATGTTATAACTGTAATAATTTCAAATATATATATATATATATATATATATATATATATATATATATATATATATATATATATATTTTTTTTTTTTTTAAACATATTAATTGAACTTTGTATTTTATTTAGGTCAAACTAATTATAGTTTATGTGGGCTAATTAAGTAAATATTAAGTGAAGGATAAATTAATTTGATAAAATTAGACCTTAAAAGTAATTAGGTTTAATTTATATTTGGGTAATATTATATCTTATTAAAATTAGGAGAATTAATAAATAAGACCTAACTACACCCACACTACATTGTATACGAACTGAGAGATAGGAATTGAGTGTGAGGCGGCAGAGAAAAAAAATTGAAGAATAACTGATTGAGGTATTCAGCAAGTTCAATTGGTAAATTATGATTACTTTAAATTGATAGAAATGCTACGTTTAAAGTTAATTGAATGATAGTTAACATTAGTACGTGCATATCCTATATGTATAATATTTGTGTACACTTGAGATATATAATTGGCGTGTTGAAAAATATATGTGTATGAATAAGTTATTGAGGATAACAACAACAGATGGGTGATATATAAGGATTAAAATAATTTTTTTATTGAGTAGCATAAATGTATCCTGGCTGCTTGTTAGTAGTCTGTATACAATAGCTTATATTGCATAAAGTAACTATCATAATATCCATATTGGCTTTGTATTAGTTAGCAGGCATATAACTTTTATAATTTGTATAGTGAGGAATTTATAGATTTCTACATTAATAATAAAGTGTAAATAATTATAAATTTTAAGAATTATTAAATCTAAAATTGTAAATTTCATTAAGCATGTAAATTATTTATTTATTTAATATATTCTTTTAGTTAGTTCAAATGGAGAGAGTATAACGAGTGTTATTTGAAATATAATTTCTAAGTATTACATTGCTTAATCTTATAGATTCTGTACTCCTTCAACGATAACTTTTTTAATTTTTTAATTTTACTCTTCATTAGAATTCGAGTATTGTTTCCATGATTGTTACTTGTCAAATTCATGTGATAGTTCTATTTTGGCTAGAGCTGCAAACGAATCGAACTGTTCGCGAATCGGTTCGATTCGGGTCGAGTTCGGTTCGGGTCGAGTTCGACTAGTTGATTTTTTCGAGCCGAACTTGCACATGGTATTGAGTTCGATTGCTCGATCGAACATGTTCGCGAACCATGTGGTTCGGTTCGACTATGTTCGTGAACGGTTCGGTTCGAGTTCGGTTCGGTTCGACTATGCTAGTGTTCGACGCAGCTCGGTTCGGTTCGTTAGCTGGTCCAGTTTGAATTGTATTTCTTACATGTTTAATATTTTTAAATTCTAATTACAAATAATTAGTTATTTCATATTAAATTTTAAAGTTTGTCTTATCAATAATTGTTAATTTTTTAGTAATTTTCTTTTTTTATTACTTAAACATCTTTTTGTTTTTTTTAATAATTGATTAGAAATACACATTTTTATTAAATAATTAATAAATAATAATGTGTATTTCTTCACCTGTAATTTAATTAAAATAATTGTAATATTTTTATAAATTTTTTAACAATGATTGTTAGATTATTACAATTTAAATCACTGATAATTTAATAAATTATAACCCATGTCATAAATCACATAAATAATGTCATTAATCTTCATGCAATGACAATTTGAAATTAATTAAAGAATGATACAATACAATTGCTTACATTTGCTTGAGTTATTGAAATTATCAAATTAAGATAGAGAATAGAGAATTCAAGTTATCAATGTATCGAGACTTCACTAATAGAGTAATAATCATTGTTTACATCAACCTATTGTCCATCAACCATATAATTAAAAGTGTAAACTTGATTTTAAAATTTTAAAATTTTTTAGTGTTACAGACTTATAGTGTATATGTGAGACGGTGAGAAAAATTAATTAACTAACTTTGCTTTATGCAATTAAGTAATCATATTTAGTATAAAAAATAGTGTTTAAAAAATTTAATAATCCAATAAAGCAATGTCACGGTACCGTTTGCATGAAATAAAATGAGTTAATAATTTAAATTTAAATAAGCAAAAAGGTGGAAAAAAAAACAAAAACACAAAAAGTCTCTAAATTACTTTGAGCCTTTGATATTAGAATTGTAGTTAATTTATAAAATTGTAAAATTTAATATATTAATTTAGTTTTTTAGAAAAAAATTATTTAGTTTTAAACAATATAATGTTAGGGTTTCGACACAGAGAAAGCAGCGGAATTTCAAAAACTTTCCGAAACCTTAAGACAGGATCCATGCAAAACCATATCAATTCAGAGGTTTAGATTATTTACCGATTATTCGAGATGGACAGGAGACGATGAAATTCTGAAACGACTTCGAATCTTCAACGCAATCCAGCGACTGCGTCTCTACAGTATTCACACGAACGCTCCGCCAACCGTCAGATGATCTGCAGCAAAAGGGATCTGCAGTACTAGCCACCAAGATTTGGATTTCTGAACTATTTTTCTCTCTAGCCTCTTTCTGAAAGCGGCTAGGGTTTTTAGTTTTTCCTTACGTGATTAAGACTACTGATATATCATATATATAGTAGTTAATAAGAATTAACCAAAACCTAAAATAAATAAAAAAATAAAATACAAATTTATATATATTATATTTTAATTAAGTCTTACTTAATTAATATACATATATACAAATTATCCTATTAATTTAAATTCGTAATTTTTAAATACTATCAATCATATTGACATATTTAAAATACTTACAATTTAAATTAATTCCCTTTTAAATACGTTCTAAGTGTGTGACCATATAGGTTATTATTATGTTGGCAATAATTTTAAAATCATATTATAAAATTATAAACAGTGAGCGACATCTAGTAATGCATCATTGTTACCCAAATAATAATAAGATCGGTGATTCGATACAACCTTTTCGTGACCAATGTTTCAATGTAATTTAATCCTTTTAACCTTATATCCTAGATTAAACTCGAGGCATGGAATGTGTCATACTCTTCATAATTTAATCTGAGTTTTCTTGATCAATGAGTAGACTATATGAAACAAATCACTATTTGAGCATGGCCATGCATTTCATAGTCCTACTCAATCAAGAGGCCTATGGATATCACTTCCTAATTTATAGGAGGGTTAAATTCCATCTAGATCACTCATATTCCTCACACAATTCATGATGTACCCAATAATCACCTTTATTGTCCACCTTATTAAATGTGATATTTGATGATATCAAAGTACATAAATTCTCGAGTAATAATATAGTTATTTCAGGTCGGAAGATCATTACATCACTGTCACTATGAGAATTTCTTATGACACTTTGCATAATACTCCACGTAGAATTCTCACGGTGAGTCAGTCCAGTACATTGTTCTCTAACATGTACCTATGCATTGACTCAAATATCTCATATATTTATGACCAATGAGATTTGACCATCAGTCAATCTACATACTAGTCTCAATGCATCATTGTTGTCCCATTAACAATGATACTCGACTAGGGACATTTAAGAGTAATGATACTAACTGTAATTATATGATCTCATGTTCAAGTCACATACTTGAAGCTATATAATTTGTATCACTATTCTAAGGACTTTTATTATGTTAACATTTATATAACGCAGTAAATAAAAACATAATAAAATAATATCATTTATTCAATCAAATATAATATCGAGAAAAGTTAAGCAATTACATCAAATAATTGGCCTCTAGGGCATAAACTCTAACATATAATTATGAAAATTATAAACTTTTTATAAAATAATTCTCAAGATTTATGTTATTCAAAAGTTAATTACCACATTCCTTTTGAATTAAAAATTCATACTTGAGCAATTGATCTTATACTTATATTTCAGAACGGAAGAAGTATCTAGTAGTAATACATTTCAAGGTTAACAACTTAACAATATTAGTTTATTAGATATTAAATTAATCTAAATCAACTAAATTCACATTATTTTAAATTTTAGAATACAAAAATATGAAAATAATTAATTAATTGAGGAAGTAGTAATATCGCCCTTTTTTGAGTTAATTGAAAGTAGTAATATTTATTTATTATAGACTAATTAAGTAATTAACAATAATATTGACCACTACTACTAATTTAATTTATATGAATATATTATAATATGATATTATGATATATTATATCTTATTTGGCTATTCTTAATTCCTAAATAAACTCGAGTATCTGAGTCCTCTTAGCCTTGTAATTAAATTTTAATTTTTTTTAAAAAATAAAAATATTTAGCCTAATTTTTGCGAACTCGAGCATAATAGACGAACTCGAGCATTATAGGCGAACTCGAGCATGCTCGCGAACTCGAGCATTATAGTCGAACTCGAGCATATAGTCGAACCCGATCTGCTCGCGAACTCGAACATGTTCGCTAACTGTTCGCGAACACTAACAAACCGAACTCGCACAAGTGCGTTGGTTCGATAATGCTACTCGAACATGTTCGAGTTCGACTAATGAGGTTCGAGTTCGGTTCGAGTTCAACAATGTTCGGTTCGGTTCGGATCGTTTGCAGCCCTAATTTTGGCATTGACATTTAAAACTCATATTTGTACTCCTTAAACTAGTTTATCATGCATAATAATTTATTTTAAGTTTTTGCAAAAATGTAATGTTTATATTTCTAAAATTTTTGTGTAAATGATTCGTTTTGGTACATGTACATACTAGAACTCTTATGTTGATATTGTGTCGCATGTGTTGTGACATTATATTTTTTTTATATAATATACAGTAGGGTATAACTGAGCTATAACCATCTGTGGGGGTATCACATGCACGTTCTCTGGTATTGAGACATGACACCTTCCGTGACGATGTGATCAATCCATGACGTCTCCATTTTGTGTTCCGATGGGAGTTTACCATATTGTGATTTTGTTTTGGGAGGCGTATGGGTTGACCCTAATTTTTTTTTGTTCTGTTTTACTGAATTGGTAATTTTGTGCCAAACATACTTTCTGATTTTACATGCATTTAGATTCGTCTGGTTCGATATACGTTATACATAAGTGGTATTATTTTGACTTACTTGTATAACAAGATATATTTATATTTTGTTCTGAACTTGATTTTAACCATGGGTATTCAAAAGAATTGATTTTTTTGATTTTTTATTGAACCGTTTGGCATCCGCATAGGCGGACTTTATTCATTTGAAATTAATGGCCTTTGCGACTATTTAGTTGGTTTTACAAAATCAAGATTTCTTCATATGCAAGGACTTGCTTAAGCTAGGAGATGATGTTAGGCGTTAATGCACTTTTAATTTTTCCTTTTATTTAAAATGGTGGCTTGAAATGTGCAAGTGTGTGAATGTGTCATTCATGTGAATTATGTGTGTTTGTGTTATTCCGTTAAGTGTATGTGTGAGCATTCTAGTATATTTTAGTCACTTCAACTTGGAAAATATAATTTACAAAGAAATAATAAAAGTGAAAATCCAATTCTAAAAAATTAAATAAAAATGTCACTTTTAGTATTATATCATTTCTATAAAAGAATAAGGATTCCTACCTTTTTTTTAGGCGCAATGTAGGCCTAGAGGCCTAAAATCTATTTATACATGAACCAAAATAGTTACCATTAAGGAGTATAATTAGATGGTCACTACAAAACAAAGTTAATAACAAAATCAAGAAGTTTATCTGCACATCCATTTCTTTCACTCCACGAGTGCTCAATTTTATTGTTCCAATAATTTCAGTGTAAGCTTGTGCAGTTGTGAATCAAACCTCCTTCTGGATGGCTACGAGGATCAATATTCTGGATGAGTTTCAAAACTGTTTTTTAGTCAGATTTAATTTCCAACATAAGAATCCGCATATCCCAGGCCATTAAGAGTCCCATTTTGAAAGCCCAAAGCTCTGCAATACTAATCCCTCTATCACCAATTTGACCAGAAAAATTCTTTAACCCATCTCCGAGTATAATCATGGATGAGGCCCCCAATAGCAACTAAAAAGGGGATTACGTAATACTAGCAGTGATATTATGTTTTTCGTAACACATAGGAGCCAATCTTCTCCTTACAGACTTAGGAAAATGATCACCATTATGACTAGAGTTGGAAGGAAAAAACATAGGAGCCAATCTTCTCCTTGCAGACTTAGGAAAATGATCACAATTATGACTAGAGTTAAAAGGATAAACTTGTCCAAGATCAGTCATAAGAAGAGAGACAGCATGGTTAGTTTTAAAAAATGAAGACACAACATTGTCAGTCACTTCTTTATTTTAATTTGTCCATACAGTTAATAAGACATCAATAAAAATGAGTGTTCATGATGATTATGATAAATAGCGGATATAAGAAAGAATTATGGAATTGACTTGAAACAAACTTGATTTACACAATTCTAGCTTTAGGATACGAACATGCAAAGTACTCTCATTCACAAAATCACACCTCGTACAAATTGCATACTCACACGTCTTTAAAGTATGTTTTTATTTGTTAATTTTTTTCCCTTTTAAAGTTAACCATAGAAAGACTTTTTACTTTTGGGAAATTTTATAATGCCAAAGCCCTTTTTAGTTATTACTATCAATTTTAGGTTGTCTAGTTGGGCTTGGGCAGATTTAGCAGAGAGACATCCATCGGGAGAATGTCCCATATTGTCAAATTATATTAATCCTCAAACTTCTGGTCGAACCCCCCCATAATCAAGCTTTTCACCCTTAATTTCAGCTTCCTTACTCATCAAAAATGCCACTAAGCCGAAGGTCATAATCATTATTACTGATGAGACTATTAAGAAAATTACATAAAAAAAATTCCCCCCCAAGTGTCATTTCAAAGAGAAACATTGCCATCACCAATTTTCCATTTGAATCCCTGTTTTATCTTATTGATTGTCTAGATTGTAAAAATTAAAACTTCCATATCTTAATTGTAAAAATTGAAAAGATAATTCCCAAAAAAGAAAAAAAGAAAAAGAGTTCGGGAAATTAATTAGTATTTAAGCCATAAAACTTCAATAAACTACTATAGTTTTATATACTTTTCTCCTTAAAAAATAAGAAACAGATATTTTAATACCAAAAAATAATATTTTTACATCTTTCCCTCTCTTATGTAAATATGAAATTATTTATTATTTATGTGAAAAAAAATATAAAAATATTAATTTTTTGGTGTGGAAATATCAGTTCCCAAAAAATACTATGAATGAAGACGAATGCAACAGGTGGTAATTGAAAATCAATACGACGCCATTTACCTTCCAGGATCCAGATCCGAATATAAAATCGAACCCAAGCCCTAGTATTCTGATAAAGCCCGGCCTGAATAGAGGATTGAGTAAACCAGGCGAAGGGAAGATAGTGAGTGGGGAGCTTAGGAGCAGAGAGACAGTGATGGGTAGCAACAGCAGGATGATGTTAGGGGCAGCGGCGGCAGTGGCAGTAATTGCAGGAGGATGGGTGATGGTGAGAAATGGGATGGAGAAGTACGGATGGGATTGGGATCAAAGAGGGTACATGATGAAAGTTTTGACGGAGAAGAGGGATTGGATGGGGTATTGGGCGATCCCTGCCTACGTAGCTCTACACACCCTCACCCTCGCCCTCTGCCTACCCTACGCTGTCTTCTTCGAGGCTGGTGCCTCTCTCCTATTCGGTTTCTTTCCGGCTCTGCTTTGCGTCTTCTCTGCCAAGATCCTTGGTGCCTCCCTCTCCTTCTCACTTGGCAGGTACCTTCCTAAATCCTGATTTCAGTTTATCTTCTCTATACATCTCAATCTCTTTTCCATCTATTCCATCTTAACCATACGGTTGCAACATAAGCGTACTGACAATTACTAATACTACTACGAGTACTAATTTTCTTTTTTTGTCATTAATTCTTAAGCTTTACAACTCATTTCAATTATTAAGCCTACTGTTACATTGAAAGTTCAGACAGACGGTACGTTTGGAGTGAAATGTAGACACGGGATTTAAGTAGTAGTAGTAGAATTTTTTGTTCTGCTGTAGACTGTATAGTAAAACAAATATTACCAGATGTAGTCTAATAGTATTGCTATTAAAAGTATTTGTTGCTGGTTTTCTTCAATATGTTTTGCTTTAATACTTCATATTGAATCTTTTGATCATGACACAAGTAAAATAAATATAGTTAATCTCCATTATATAGGTTCCTAATAATTTGTTTCTCGGTTATTCAGACACATCTTTTTGTGTCCTAGCCGTGAAATGTCCCAGCAATGTCTATCATCTAAGAAATTAAGAAAAAATAAAAAAATTATGGGAACGTGTTCGGGACATGTACAAGGTGTGTCTGTGTGACTGTCCACCATGGCCCTGACTCTAACTCGAAGGCTTCCAGGAGGTGTACGTGCTTCAAAGATAGTAATTGTGAAATGAAAAATTGCAAAATGGACAAAGCTTCTTTGTAATACCTCACTCTCACATCGAAACATGTAGGCTAGATGTTTGTATATAAGGAATTAAGTTACTACTAAAATAATATATTTAGTCATTCACCTTTTCGATGGGCTTGTGGTGGCTTAAGATGTCCTAAGATACTATTGGAAAAGTGAATTGAGCTTAACACTTTATGATCTTGGAATTTGACTTGGATTGTTACATTTTATGTACCATATAATAATCAAAGGGATGTGATCTACATTTTTGTATTAGTTTTGGAAGTCATTAAAGATTTGTTAACATATAAATCATTTGGGTTAATGTAAACCGAATACATAAAAAGCCTGCTTGTAGGGATGATTATATAAAACTTTATCTTAGTGGAAATTCGATGTGCGAGTTTGACATCTGCCACAAGAGCCCACAAGTAAAAACACTCGCACACATTCACTCTAACACAATGATAGGCTCGCTAACATCGAAAGAGTTACAGGAGCTCAATATGCAAAAACCCTGAAGAACAACATTTATTGACAAAATCTGATTTGTAATGAAGTTGTGTAAAACGTAACCCTAAGCAATGTTTAAATCCTAGAACCCAAATTAGACAATAAGTAGCAGAATTAGCTAAAAACTGACAAGGTCATCAAAATCCACAAAAACTTTAGACGGCTCACATTGATATTTCCCATGGGTTTTTGGGCTTTAGATGGCATGTGTCATGGCTGAGCAAGGATACGGGCGCGCGACTTGGGGATATGGGATTTCATGAAATTTTAAAATATAGTGATTCGGGTGTGGCAGGGATACGACAAATATTTAATTATTGAATCTACACGCGCACGCACGCACGCACGCACGCACGCACGCACGCACGCATATATATATATATATATATATATATATATATATTTATATTTATTTATTTACAATTATTTAATACTGTCTCTCGCCTGTTGTTTTTTCGATTTGGGTTTCGTCCTACATTTTTTGAGGTCGTTCTACAATCGTGTTTGCAAACATAAGATGCGCTGATTAGGAACCAATCAGTAGTATGTGTAAATTAACAGATAAGCTTGGCCTTATATAAGAAATAAAGCATCTAAACATGACAAAACCTGATAAAAAACTAAATGTCCCTACCTATTGTGAGCTGCATGAATCCCTAATTATTTAATAAAATACCTAACTGCATCAATTTTTACCTAATTGAAAATTTTAAAATTAAATGATTAAATTTGTAATAGTGTTCCTCATCAATAATTCTCAATCGTTGATTAATTCTTAATTTTATAAAATCTCAATAGTCAATAGTCCATGAGGAGATTTTAATTAAATTTGGCCTTATAGCGATCAAGTGAACATAAATAAAAACTTCCCATCTTACACGCAACTCTAAACTTAAATGCTTTCTACACGTCGAGGGATATAAATATAGCAAAAGTCTTCGAGGGAATAAGGCATCTAAACATGTCGAGGGGTTTTGTTCCTATTCCTACTTTCCTTTTTAAGTTGAATACCTCGCCAGTTCCATTTTTAGTCTTAGCCAAGTAGCCATGACATAACCACCTACAAACTATATTAATAAATAAATATTAAAACTCATACTTACTATAAACTAACTTAAATCTCCAATTATTTTGTAAAATACACTCTTCCTTCAATTTCTACCCAATTAAAAAAATTCAAGAATACGTAAATTTTGGAAGGCATAAAAGTTTGAGAATGAAACTGCTAGAGTCAAAGTGTTGTTTACCCAAGAATTCCAAAACGAGCATGCAAAAGTTTGATTCTTTCAAGAGAAGAAACTAGATTAATCTCACATTCGTTATTGAGAACAATCTTGATCAACTTTGGCGTACAAAGAACAAATGTATGAAATCTATAACGATTTATTCGATCATTAATGTGGGACAACACAGTGAAAAAAAAGACTGATGCTTATATTTGCATAGAATCAGCCACCTTGCAAATTGTTTTGAGATCTCTTTGCATAGGCTGTCGCATCCGCATACAAGAATATATCTCAACGTTGAATATGTCTCAATAATCACAGTCTAATACATAAAGCTTGGCCTTATATAGAGACCAAGTGAACATAAACAACTTCTTTCATATCTTCTCCCATGGTAGCTACAAGACTTGAGAGAATTGAACAAGAAATACGTCAGGTGGAAAATGAGAAGCTCCAACAGTAATGCTTTCAAATAAGCATGAGTAATCAAATCTTAACCTTGAGTTTTGTAATAGACGAGAATGAATCATGAACTTATTTTGCACCAAGTGAAAACTAATGTTAAGTCTTGAACAACATCTTGAAACGATAACCTCGAAAAACAGTTGTAAGAATGATACAAGTTCGTTGCAAGTTGCTGACTTAAATGACCATTGGTTGAATTCTTTGCCGACTCTCACGGGATGTATCACTCATCCAACTCCCAAGGTTAGGAGTCTTCTGTGTGTTATAATCCTTTCTGAGAATGATACCCATCTCAACAAATAAAATTTATATGAAATCCTAATGTGTCTCATCATAGTATTGCTAAACCTTTACCTACTCTTCAGTCTTGACTTTTGTACCCTCAACTTGTTTTTGTGGAAGCTGCCATAGCTTGCATTTTATACTTCTGATCTTCATCTAGGTCCGTTGAGGTCACTCTGCATATTTTAATTGCGTATGCGATCAAAAGATCGATCGGAGTTGAAATTTCAATTTTATAAACTCTCAGTAGTCAGTAGTCGGCAAGAAAATAACGAATAAGCTAGGCCTTGTATAGGGACAAAGAGAACATAAGTAAAAACTTCCTACCGATAAAGGATTCTAAACATATCAACAGCCTGCCTGACATGGGACCCTAAATATAACACAAGTCTAAGAATACAATGTTTAAACATAATAAAAAAACTAACGAGTAAATAAAATAAAGAAGTAAATATTAAAATCCCTACTTACAAATAAACTACCCTAATTTCCCAATCATTTAATACCCTAATAGTTGGATCGCTTTCTTGTTCACTTGTACAAGATTGAGTTTGATTTCAGCTAATGGTATCAAAGTCTTCCCTGCACTAAGCAGTTGTGCCAGGTCTTCCTTGGCTCTCGTCTCCCCTATAGCTTTTGTTTGTGATGAGCTGGAGGCTTTGTGCAGAGGCAGAAGCAGGTTCTGCGTTCTCCAAGTGGTTGATCTTAGCTTAGCGACTTGAAAAGAATCAATAGTTTGGACAAAACTATGGTCATGCAGGGGGAGCTTTTGCTTCTGCAAAGGTTGCATGTTTGATCCCTAGAGGAGAATTGTGTGAATAACAAGACTTGCCTAACCTAAAGTAAAGGCTCTTCTCTTTCTTGATGGCGAATCGTGATTGACTGACGATTTCAATAGGGGTTATTAAAAGGAGTTGATGATTGATTGTGTATCCAAGACCTTTATACCTTTAGTTGTCAATTTCTACCCAGTTAAGAAAATTAATAATTAAACCTAGAGTAGTGTACCTCGTCACTTGTTGTAATCAGAATTTGTAATATGAATGGGTTTGGGATGGATTGAAGATTGCAGACTAATATTATTTCTATTACTTCACTGTTCTGAATGAACAGAGGGTGACGGAGTCTTGCGTACTTTTGCAAAGTGTTTCCAATTCCAAGAGAAGATTAGTCTTCTGATTACCTATTTATTATGTCATTTTCGAACTGGATTCAACTGGATCATACATTCTTTGATATTATGCTTGGCAATATATAGGGAATAAGAGAACATAATTAAAAACTTTCTATATTGTGTAGGTTTCTAAACATAACTACCTACCTGATGCGGGACTAAACAAAACATACCCCAACAAAGAATACAACCTAAAGACTAAATAAAATAAAGAACTGAATATTAAAATCCCTACTTGATGGGAATCACCGTATAATTTTTGTTACCGTGTTTATTTATTTATGGACTTATTTTAATTTTAGGAGATAGTTGGTATTAATTTTAATTAGTTAGGGTATTTTTGTCTTTAAATATTTTCTTGGTCCCCAAGTATAATTTAGGGTTTGTGTTCTATTTAAACACTGATGTAATCTCCAATTCGGCAGACTATTGATATTGAGATTAACATTGGAATATTTTTATCGTGGAGATAATTCCTAGAATTAATAGACGTAGAGTTGAAACTCTAGACCCTAGATTAAGCGTAGAGCTTAAAACCCAGATACATACTCTGCTACGATAATTATTTTCAAGCATTGTCCTACATCACTACTTGCTATAAACTACCCTAAAGCCCCAATCATTTAAGTACATCAATTTCTACACAATTGAGAAATATATACAATAAATAATTAAATCTAGACTACCATACCTCATCACTTTTTGCTTGCAGTCAGGATTTGTCATATAATTGTGTTTGTGATGGATTGAACACTGCTGGATGATCAGATGGGCGAGCCTTATGTATGATGTTCATATTTGTATAAATTCCACAAGGGTTCTTTATTGGAGATGGTGTTTCCATTCTCTAGAGAAAATTAGTTTTCAGTTTACCTATTTATTGGTCTGATTTGAAGCGGATTATAAATTCTTTGATTTGTTTCTTGGTGCCTCATGGAAGATGTCTTAAGATGGAAGGCTATGAGGCATTGTGCTGCGTAGTCCTTGAAGAATGGTTGTCCACACTTTCATCATTGTTCAAAGTGAAGTAATTCCTGGTTAGCGGTGGAGTGTGAGACTGGTGTTGATAGCTATAATGTTGTCTCTATTGCTACACAAATTAAAGGAGCAAAATAGGCACACTATTGATGGAGAAGATTAGCAAGTACGTCTATTGCCAAAGCATAATTTTTTAAACTGAAAAATTGTACAACTATATTAAAAAGACTAAAATCAGTATCAGCATTACTTGTTGCTTTAGAAATAGCTTCCCAGAATTCTAAGATAGAACGATAAATGTGATGCTTTGTTTGAGTATTCAGATGTAAGGCCAAGATTGGCTTTTGTTATTTTGAAGTCGTACAATTTTAAAGGGATCTGCGTATATATCGAATGTTTGTGTGGACCTTTTCTGCTCTATAATGACATTTTAAACATTGAGAAGCAGCTAATTTAGTTTTGGTATCAAGGAAGTTGATGTGGTCATTGATGACCTCTCTCTCTCTCAGACACACGTGCGCGCACACACTCAGGGCAACCATTTTGACTCTGTTTTTTCTTCAGGCTTGTTTTCAGGAGTTCTAGTACAGCAATGAAGTGGGCTCAGAGAAATAGATACTTTCACCTGCTATCCAGGGGCGTTGAAAGAGATGGCTGGAAATTTGTTCTTCTTGCTCGCTTCTCACCCATACCTTCCTATGTTATAAACTATGCCTTGTCAGCTACCAAAATTGGATTCATTGTCGATTTTTTGCTTCCTACAATTATTGGCTGCCTGCCTATGATATTGCAGAACACATCCATTGGCAGCCTTGCCGGTGCTGCTGTAGCTTCAGCAGCTGGAACCCAGAAACCAAAGGTTTGGTCATACATCTTTCCTCTTATTGGGATATCTTCGAGCATTCTTATCTCCTTCAGGATTAAAAGGTACAGCACCAATATACCCGTAGCTGCTGAATCCTCCCTTCATGAGGATATTCACGATTATAATAGCAATGCGAGTTCAACTCAAATCTAGTTGAGTGGGAAGGAAAATTAGTCTAAAAACAAGAGTGAAAGGGTTAATTCACTTTTTTTCTACCGAACTGAACTCCAATTTATATATGCATCACTGAACTGATTTTTTTTACAATCGTATTATTGAACTGTATTTTTTTTACAAAATTTGAATTTTTCGTTCACGATTGTTAAAATTTAACGAACTGATAACATGACATGCCACATGACATGTCACGTCATATTTTATATGTTAAATTGTTCACGTGGTATGTTACGTCATCATTTTGTTAAATTTTAACAATCATGGACGGAAAATTTAAATTTTGTAAAAAAATTCAGTTCAGTGATGCCATTGTAAAAAAATCAGTTTAGTGATGCATATGTAAATTGGGGTTCAGTTTAGTGGAAAAAAAGTGATTTAACCTGTTAGTGAACAAGAAAGGTTAAAAAATATTGGAAACTTGCTATCACTAATTATTCTATCTAATTATTCTGTACTTATGGTGTTTCTTGATGTTGGTGTAATATTTCCTACCTTCAATATATTAGTAGTGAGATATTTAAAACAAAATTAAATACAATTAAATTCTTTGAAAATTATTAATGCCACAGTTTCGGGCGAGTTTATGTGAAATTTCTAACCGAAACTTGATAAGCTTTAATCTACAAACTTGTTGAGCATCAAATTTGTGAATTTCTACCGTTAGAAAACTAATAATAAATTTTTACAGATACAAAAAATTTAGGAAATTTATTTTTGAAGTTTGAGAAACTATTTTGGGCTCCAATTTTATAAAGTATAATGTTAGGTGTCTTAAATTTTTGGCTAAAAATAGATTGATGTGATACTGAATAAGATAAAAATGTATGGTCAATTACAAGAGATTTATCTTAACTAATATAATGATGAGTTAGTTGGCAAAAAGGGATCGGTTACCAAGGTATTTCAGTATAATAATATTATGATAATTAAAAAATAGTTACAAAAGAAAGATATAAAATGATGTGTATAGTTGTAATTGTCTGGTTGATTACAACTATTGAACATCTATAATATAAAATAGAGCGGCTTAAATTTTAAGGTTTTAACATCTAACAACTTCAAATTAATTTAGGGTTTTAATATTTAACAGTCACTAATCTATCTTTTTTTTTTCCTCTCAATTTAACATTTTTTTTTCAAAAATCTTTTTACTCACATTTTTTGTCCAAATCAAATTTATTACTACACTATAAACAACAACAACAACAATAATAACAATAATAATAATAATAATAATAATTATAATTATAATAATAAAAAAATTGCACGTAAACAACATGGGTCACCCTTTTAGCATTGACGCTATTTTTCTGTTTTTCGAGTGTTGCGGTCGTTATATTTTCACATGTAAATTGATTAGGGCGGGAAATCACAAGGACGGTTTAGATTCATTCTAATTGATTTGTAAGTTATTTTAGGTTGCAAATAGTCTTTAGGTAATATAATATTTTTAGAATTTTAATCTACGACGTGCCTTTAGGCACGGATAATTACGTGTTATCTCTTTGGTGTTTTTGCGGGTTATATTGAGAGCAACTATTGTAGTAGGCTCTGACTCATGTTATGAGAATCTTTTGTCCAATTTCAAGAAAAAATATAGAGAAAAAAATGTTATGGTGATACGATTTAATTGTTGTTATGACAATACTTTTTTGTTTGGACTTAGAGGGCTCATTTTATATTTTTGGGTATATATGCAAAAACTTTTCTTTTAGATTTTTATATCTTTTTTTTTCTCATTGGATCCCACCAAATGGCTAGAGATACTAGAGGCAAATAAATGTTGTCAAACTTTTCATTCCGTTTTGTCAATAAAGAAAAGGTGTGTGGGATACCCGAAAATACTATATTATACAAATTTGAGCCCACTATCGTCAATCAATTAATTGCTCAAACCTGTCAAGAATTAATTTTAAGTTGGAAATAAGTAGCACACTAATATTTGTCTTAAAAAGAAACTATGATTAGATTGAGTATCAATCTTTTTTGTATTAATGGTTGGACTTTCAGTTCTATTATGGAACTGAGAGTCCACAAAAAATTTAAAATTTAAAATTTATAAATATTGGATACAGTACTCAACTGTTATATTAATTGCACCGTGCCTTTAGACACAGATTATTCCTAGTATTCATATATGATAGATCATTTACTAATGATAATTTAACACATTATTTTATAAACTATTTTTTATAAGAGTTTTTTTATAAATGTATTCATACTCATTTAAGTAATACGAGAGTACTAAAAGTTGTTTGAGACTTGGCAAGATGTATTCATACTCATTTCAGTAATACGAGAGTACTAAAAGTTGTTTTTTATAAATGTATTCATACTCATTTCATTTTATATTTTTAAGACTTGGCAAGATGTGTGGTAACCCAATATGCCGCCCACATTAAATAGTTTTTATTTTAAAGTTACTAATATTCAAACAAAATTTATAGATAGTTCAATCTACTTCCATCCAAATAATAGGTAGAAATGCATAACGGTCGGTTTTGTATTTAAAAAATAATCAAATTATTTAAAATGATTATAAAAAATTTAAAATCAAAACCGCTTACACTTTTACTCTGTATTCTGCTATTAGTTAGATCAATCAATTTAAACGATTTGATTGGCTATAAAACTTAAGCATAATAAAAAAAGGTTTTATAAAAATTCTAATTTTACTCCACATAATTTATACACAACACATATGTCACCGAATGCTAGTAAACTTTAAGACAAAATCTTTAAGGTCTAAGAGATCATTCAATTGTTATTGATATTATTTTTTATTTACCAAGAAAGTTTCTAATGGATAACTAGTATACAATTATACACGCATGCACACATTATTCATGCATTTTATTAGTCGTAATTTTTTTCTTTTTATTATATTAGTTTATTTAATTAATATAATTTATTTTATTACCATAAAATCAAAATCTTGGTGATCAAGCAATATTTAAGAATAAAGTACAATTTGCGAGTTTATATGTCAGATATCTGAAGCATTCTAAACTTTATAAGGTGTCTCATTGCATCTCAACGATTCAAAGTGTTTACGTGTTAAAATACACCCTCTGAACATTTTACTAGTAAAAAATGACCAAGAATCCTACACGCGTGACTTTTTTTTATGGACAATTGGGTCAATTCCTTTCTCTCCCATAGTGATATATGTTAAGACTAGGGATAACTCATGCCTGAAGGCACGATACAACTAATATAACAGTTTAATACTATATCCAATATTTTTAGATTGAAAAATTTAAAACTGTTGTGGACTCTCAGTTCCATAATAGAACAGAGAGTCCAACCATTAATACAAAAAGATTGATACTCAATCCAGTCATAGTTTCTATTTTAGGAAAACATTAGTGTGCTACTTATTCTCAACTTAAAATTAGTTCTTGACAGGTTTGAGCAGTTAATTAATTAACGATAGCGGGCTCAAATTTGTGTAATATAGTATTTTCGGGTATCCCATACACCTTTTTTTTATTGACAAAACGGAATGAAAAGTTTGACAGCATTTATTTGCCTCTAGTATCTCTAACCATCGATCAATATGATCCATGAACAGTATTTCATATGGAAAAAATGTAGTACTGTAAGTCATTAGGTGGGATCCAATTAGGAAAAAAAAGAAGATGTAAAAATTCAAAAGAAGAGTTTTTACATATATACCCAAAAGTATAAAATGAGCCCTTTAAGTCCAAACAAAAAAAGTATTGTCATAACAACAACTAAATCGCATCACCATAACATTTTTTTCTCTATATTTTTTCTTGAAATTGGACAAAAGATTCTCATACCATGAGTCATAGCTTACTACAATAGTTGCTCTTAATATAACCCACAAAAACATTAAATAGATGACACATAATTGTCCGTGCCTAAAGGCACGACGTAAAATAAAATTCTAAAAATATTCTATTACTTAAAAACTATTTGCAACCTAAAATAACTTACAAATCAATTAGATTGAATCTAAACCGTCCCTGTGAATTTTCGTCCTAATCAATTTACATGTGGAAACATAACGACCGCAATACTCGAAAAACAGAAAAATAGCGTCAATGCTAAAATGGTGACCCATGTTGTATACGTGCAAATTTTATTTAATAATAATAATAATAATAATACTAATAAAATAGTATTATTATTATTATTATTATTATTATTATTATTATTATTATTATTATTATTATTATTATTATTATTATTATTATTATTATGATGATTATTATTATTATTTTTATTACTATTATTATTATTATTATTATTATTATTATTACTATTATTATTATTATTATTATTATTATTACTATTATTATTATTATTATTACTATATCATTATAATTATTATTGTTATTATTATTATTATTATTATTATTATTATTATTATTATTATTATTATTATTATTATTATTATTATTATTATTATTATTATTATGATGATGATGATGATGATTATTATTATTATTTTTATTACTATTATTATTATTACTATTATTATTATTATTACTATTATTATTATTATTATTATTATTATTATTATTATTATTATTATTATTATTATTATTATTATTATTACTATTACTATTATTATTACTATTATTATTATTATTATTATTATTATTATTATTATTATTATTACTATTTGATTTGCCGTTAGATGTTGAAGTCTAAATTGATTTGAGGCCGTTTGATGTTGAATTCTAAATTGATTTGAGGTCGTTTGATGTTGAAGCCTAAATTGAGTTGAGACCGTTGGATGTTGAAGTCTTGAGATTTAAGTCGCTCTGTTTTATATTATAGATACCTTAAATATTCTGAAATTAAATTCCTAAACACTGAAAGCCGATTGAAAAGAAATGATTTTTTTGGGAGAAAAGCAAATGGATCGAATATGCTAATGCTAGAAGATTGCTGTTACAAAAGTAACTTGGAAAAGCTCCACGAACACTGGGAGAAACCAACTGGTTGTTTGGCGGCACTGAGTAGGTTTCTTTTTAAATTGGCCGAGCATTGCTTGCCATTCTTCGATACACTTAAAGGGACACAAAACAACCATAATTTCATTTGGATGGAGGATTTTCAAAAAGCATTGGAAGGTATCAAGGTGTACTTGTCAAACCACTAATATTCTCAAAAGAATAGCCACAAGAATCATTATTTGTTTACTTGGCTGCGGGGTCGAAGGCGATCGAGGTGACTTTGATTAGCAAGAAAGAAGTACAAAGGCCAGTCTATTATGTTAGTCAGGTCCTTATGAATGCTAAAGTTAGATATCCAAACCTAAAAAAACTTGCATATGCTTTGGTCACACCCTTAAGAAAGTTAAGACACTATTTTCAAGGTAGGGCAATCAAAGTCATGATCGACCAACAGTTGATAAAAATATTATTCAATTCAAGCCTAGAGGTCAGCTACAATTTCATTTTGGCACAATGGGCTATACAAGTGGTCAGGAGGAGGAGGAGGAGGGTTAAATGTACCGTTGTCCCCTGAACTCTAAGATTTTTGAACTTTATTATCATTATTATTATTATTATTATTATGATCTATGTTTGGGTAAAATTATTACAAAAGTCTTTGTGCTTTGTTGGTCTTAGTGTCCCCGTTTTAAATGTGATATTTTGGGTTCCAACCTTGCTAGAAACAATATTATGGAGCTCGATTTGTATTGATAAAAAGAAATGGGCTCAAAGTTCAAAAACCCTAAAGTTCAGGGGGTAATGATGCATTTAACTGGATGTGATATTTTGGGTTCCAACCTTGCTAGAAACAATATTATGGAGCTCGATTTGTATTGATAAAAAGAAATGGGCTCAAAGTTCAAAAATTTTGGGTTCCAACCTTGCTAGAAACAATATTATGGAGCTGGATTTATATTGATAAAAAGAAATGGGCTCAAAGTTCAAAACCCCTAAAGTTCAGGGGATGCTGTGGCACCTGAGGGCTCAATATTCAAAATTTTAAATAGTATAAGACTCGATTTGTATTGACAAGATGCATTTAACTGGAGTAGAATGCTGTGGCACCTGAGGGCTCAATATTCAAAATTTTAAATAGTATAAAACTCGATTTGTATTGACAAAAAAAAATGAACTCAAAGTCCAAAAATTTTAGAGTTCAGGATGCAGTTGACCAATAGTTGCCGAATGAAAATTCGGAGAAAATCTAAGGAGCTCCCACATAAAACGGTGAAGGGGAAAACTAAGACCGTATCTAAAGTGCATATAGGGACGCCAACCCAACCGCCCCTAGGGATGTTATAGGTGTGTTTGAAGGAGCTCGACATCTTCAGGTCATATTCCTTGGGCAAAAAGTATGACAGTCCTAAGCTTCTCTAAATACCTAAGGTCAAATTTACACTCACTATTCACTGCTTCACTCTAAATACCTAAGGTCAAATTTACACTCACTATTCACTGCTTCATATTCATCTTGGGTAAACAAAGTCTAACGTGTTTGGCCAGGGGTGGAGGAATGTTGGCCCGAAGGGCCTCCCGAATGGTTTCATTAAGAACGAAGGTTTGAGGGGTTAATTTCCTTCTCATTTATGAAGGCGGATTCCTCATTATCCCCATCAAAGTAAACGATCTGGGTGTCATCTCCATCCCCACTAGCTTCTCCCCGAGGAATAAAGTTAATGTTGTCGCCTCCATTGGTGGAAGCAACTTCATGGGCCTCAAAAGACCTATCCATTACAATCGCTTAAGAAAATGATACGATGGTTACCATAAGTGTCCTAAAAAGTTGATCGCCCCACGAATAGGTGAGCAACGACGAGAAAGAAACAAAAGAAAATGACAAACAGAAGAAACTAAAAGCAAGTTGGGTTAAACATACTTGAAGAGATAGACGGCAAAAATGTTAAACTCTAGAGAAATCAACTAAATCGTTTGAGGTACAAGGCTTCAACGGCAATTTTCAGCGTGTTATTATTTAATTTTTGAGATAAAGAAAAATTGATAAAATATGGTAGAAATTCACAAAAAGTTATGTAAAATTTAGAAAAATGTGAAACTTTGAGGAACATCTTATAATAATACAAAAAATATTGAGCGTTGTTTGAGGTTAGAAAAAGTACTTAGAAATATTAATTCTAATTTTTAACTATTAAATGACAGTTTAATAAATACAAATAATTATAAAAAATTGTTGGACTATCTGAAAAATGTTGAACTTGATCAAGAAGTCTTAGAAAATATTCTGACTTTAAGAGGGTAAGTGGACTAATAAGTCGTCAAAAAGTGTGATCAATTGCCTAACAGCATAACAATCTTTTCATATGAGAATCGAGAGGTACTGAGAGTTTATTATACTTACAGTAGTATAATATGGTTGTTTAAGTCCAAAAATAAATAAATTAGGATGATGGACTTTTAATTAGGGTTTAAGATTAAATAGAGTTAAATTGACCTAATTTTAATGTCAAGAGTTAAGCTAGAGCTTTGAAACGCTCAAGATAAGTTACATTTCGTATTTTATACACTTGCGTACGTAATTGATTGTCATTATATGTGAACCTATGTATTTGATTGTGATTTTTCTCTAATCTATTTTTTCTTTTTCAAGTTCTTATCGTTTTTCTTTCTGCTTAGCCTTAATTTTCAAGGTTGAACCGCCGTTCAATTCAGTTATAACCGGATATTGAATTTCATAAAATTTTACTATCCGAAAAAGTATGCAAAATTAATACTAACCAAATTAAACTATTTGGTTATTCGGTATATAATCAAAATATGAACCTATTTTTTTTATCAAACAAAAAAATTCATTTCAAATTTCACACTAATATTTCTAAACAATATTTAATCACGATCTACAACCATAATAATTCATAAACTAATTTATTAATTTCAAATTAACAATACAAAAGTACACAACCATGTGAAAAAGTTATTTTTTTTTTATTTTTAAAATATCTAATTTGGTTATTTGAATATTTGAATAGGATAATTTTAATAACCGTAACCGAACCCAAATACCGAATAATTAAACATATAACCAAATAAAACAAAATAACTAAATAATCGAAATAATTCAGTTAAAAAAATTAAATTTAGTTGGGCAATTCAGTTTTACTCATTTTTTACTCGGCCCTAACCGCCGCCCAGCGAGCCACCCAATCTTTCTAGAACACTGTTAGCAGGACGCTTAAACTTTTTCTTTGGAAAACTAACCATGAAAGATGGGCCAAGACAGACTACTAAGATAGAACTTGGGATACAAAGCAAATAGCATCTCAAGTTCAGTGCTTATAAATGCATAATTGCCAATTATGACATACCATCTCATTAAAAGCTTCCATGATTCCTTGTTAAAAATTTATATTGCACGTGTACAACACAGCTCACAATATTTAGGCTCAAAGGGTTCCTTATTCCGTTTAACCATAACCCTGGAAATGTCGAAAAACTATACTCGCCAAAGGTGAAAAGCACAGATCTAAAGGGCACTAAATCTTAAGATGAGTTTTATACTCGAAGATTAACAAGTCCTTCGCATTATGTATTGCAATAAATTGTTGCTTGCATCTGCTAGTGTTGCAATGCATCCACAACTTATGTTGGAACCTGCAGCATTACCTGACACTTGGTATAAATTAAGTTCATCATATGATAGTACAAATCCAAAATTGTTCAACTCTGTACCTTATCCAGCTTTGAAAGATAAATCATCTCCACTTCTCTGCGTAGATTTTCAATGTCCATCGCAAATTCCTTTTGGTTTTCTTGAATTATCAACTTCTGTAACTGCTGCCTCAACCTCTCCAATATCCCTTCCAATCCACAAAACTCCTTAAAAATTAGAGCATCCACTTGTCTGAGTCGTAAGATATTTTTAATTGACAAAAGGGTCTGCAATACAGCACCCAACAACACAACATAATTTAGACACTATCTTTCCATCAAAATAAGGTATTATTAATTACAAAGTTTAAAACTACCGAATACCATAAACAGTAGTTATCCACAAAGATATAGACGTAATAAAGCAAATATAGTATATCAACAATGATGAGTTGCATACAAGGCGGTGAAGGGGCAAAGTGCTGGTAAATCATACTCCCTCCTTCCAAAATTTGAGATACATTCAACTTTTTAGAGTCAATTTGCAAAAGTATAGAATTCAGAATGAATACTAATTTATTTTATTTTAGTATAAACAACTATAACTATTGCAACTAATTACTGTATTTGCTGTTTTTAAACCTTCAACGAATTCATATCAATTTTGTATTTTAGGATTTTGCAAAAAAAAAACAAAATCGATATATTTCTAATTTTGGAACGGAGGGAGTATTTTACTCTTTCCTACATGAATTGTTGTTTTAATGTTGCATATAATATCAGCTTGACAAGTAATAACTATCTGATATGATTGATTTGCAAAATGACACCTTTTCCTGGAGATCAAGGTCAGTCAATGCAATTAGGTCGACCACAGACTTCAAGAGAAAACGATTGTTGAAAATAAGTAACTCTGCTTCTCCAGTTTCTAATTCACATTCTGCAAGATCAGCAACAAGAAGCACCGACTTCTTGCGCAATCTGATATCAATACTTGAATTGCTCAGAATCTCCTACAAGACAAACCAAAAATTGCAACTGTCAGCCAACAGAAAAATTTCAAAAGATTGCTATAAATTGGGTTACCTGAAGTATCAAATCTCCAGCTTCTCTTAAGAACAATTTTTGGCCATTTAAATTGTGTCTGATCAAGGCTGAAACAGCATATAATGCTTTTATGGCTTCTTCTATAAAACTAGATTTTACCATCATCATTAGTTTTGGCAGCCCCCCAAGTTCCAGAACCTAAAGACCCTCAAATATTTTCAATCAGTACACTCAAGCACACAAACATTATGTAAAACTTGTTCAAATTACATATCAGAAAAATGATACGAAGAGGAAACATAAAAAGCATTTACATGCTCACAAATAGATTTTTTCTCTTACTTGGTTCTGAACAATATGGTTATTTTGACTGGCTTTACCAAGAACCCATGCAGAAATTGTCCTGATCCCATGGTCGGGGTTAATAAGTTCTCCAATGACTACAGCAAGACCCCCAAATTTTTGCAAATCTGAACAAAAAACAAGTAAGCTGTTTTATGGAGCAGGCTTGTTGATGACGTATAACAGAATGTGCTGACAAGTTTCTCAACGATGGTTCACAATTGCACAAGTGTCTTAGTCAAAAACTTCCAAAAGATAACATAGAAAATCCATAGCACAATCCTCCTCCCCACAGTGCCACAGACTCATAAAGATATGCTTATGATATTGGTACTAATATATTTAGTCCTGCAATATGAATGAGCATATAGATAAAATCTACTAAAGAGTAGTGTAATAACGTAACATTATAAATTAAAGCTAGCAACCTCAAATTTCAATATTAGCCTTAATTGCTTGTCATCATTGATGCTACCAAGAGTACAAAAACAGGTAGTACTAAGTTAAGAAAAATTATCCTATACTCTTGGAGCAAGTGAATAGTATGCTCCCCCCTATCACATACCTGTAGGCCTCACCATAGGTGGGCCCCACAGGTGGGCCTCACAGGAATGTGAGAGTGGGGAACATACTGTTCACTTGTCCTAGGAAACATTCGGAGAAAATATATAAAGCATTAACCATTTTCAAGAACCCTACATGTTTGCAACTTTGTATCACACCCCAATAATCACCCAAATTTTTTTGTTGGACAATGTGTCGAGTGTTTTGGCGTTTTTAGAGAGCTGGCCAACACTCATGTTTGATGTAAGACTAGGTAGAATGAAGGAATAAGAGTCCCTATTCCCACGAAGAATTAGTGGTGAAATGAACACCTAAAATACAAAAATTTTCACAAATCAGGAATATATTCAACTCTGAAAAACAACGAGCACATCAACTTAGATAGGCGATTAGAAATAGGATACCAAGTAAAATCCTAATTTGACATAGTGGAAAATGGTTAGATTGTAACGCTCTAACAACGCAAACATTAATGATTAGTTATTGTACTAATACCAACAAGATAAAAACCTTGAATCTACAAGGAAGATAAAAACTCTCAAAGAGAAATTCATAAGATTGTCAAAGATTGTTTCTCAAAAATCCTAAGATAACAGATTTATAGTACGAAACTACTTTCTTATGACTAATTGAAAAAGGAAAATAATTAAATCCTAAACTAAATAAAATTATTAAAACTAAAGCCCAAAACATAAACAGGTTAAATATAAATTTAAACTACTGGATTTTCTTAAATAATAAATCAAAATACATCAAATAAACTAAAACTCCATGAAGAATAAAATATATGAAAATTCGAATCTTTCTTGTTATCTTCCACTGCATCAGACCCACTCCCCTTCTTAGAAAAAATTCGTCCTTGAATTTTAAAAGAAACGAGTATCAAGCACCAACAACGAATTTGAAATCTTCACAGAATTAAAACACCATGTCTTTTCTTCTCAAAGAATAATCCTGAAAATAAATTAGAGAAGACCAATACCTTCCAATTTACTATTGTAACAAATAATTTTTTAGGAATAATGAAATCAATAATTTTGATGTCCTCGAACAACTGCATAGGAATAAGTTCTGAATCAATAGTGTCTGTTATAGTATCTTTATTCTTAGACGTCGCAATTTTTTTTATACTCTTCTCGATAAAAGGTGACTCAACAAGAATTTGTGTTTCTTCAAGTGTATTAATTTCAATCCCAGGTTGAGTTTGTTTTGAAATAGTATCCTCTTCAATCTCTAAAATTGATTTTTCTTCAATTCTAACCTCTTCTTTGAGTATTCAACAATATTTCAGGTATTAACATGTATCTCCAACTCACAATATGTAACATTACCTTTTGACTTTTGAACAACTGTGGGCATCTCAATAGGTTTCTTGAACTCACAATTTTTTATGGACATGTTGGATAATGTGTTTTGAAGCTTCTGTAAATTTTTCTGGCATTTAATCAAATGATTAGCATGAAACTCATGATAAAGTGATAGTCTCACAAATTTTGCAACCCATTGATCAAACTTATAATGAATGTACGTGTAGTGTTGCCAATAATATTCAAAAATCTTTCATATCTTCCCAATAATTTTTTTTCCTCATGCCTCTGCATGATCTCACATACTCCACATCAGTCCAACTTTCAGCTGCATACCTAATAAGTTTATCTACTATCAAATTGACCTTATTCTGTTCACGGATATCCTTTAGTCATTTGTGTTATATCCTTGGTCAAAATAAGGAATATCATTGTAGAAGGGAATTCGCATAAAATCCATACTAGGTTTCTTTGTATCCATAAGGTTAAAATTCAACCAAGCAAAACATTTTGAGGGGCTGAATTATAAAAGTTTCAAAACTATATGACAATTTTATATATATATATATATATGAGCAACGGGTCAGTTTGCAAATGATTAAAACTTGAGAGAAGAATATAGAACTTGTTTTTAATCCAAGGGAACTAATTAGTAATTTGCCAAAATTAGATCACCAAATTCCGCCCGCTAAAGAAGAAGAAATTCCGGATGACAACTTGATACTTTTTTTTTTCTTTCCCTTTTTTAAGGTAAACGAAAATTATGATCAGCCTTAGTACAGGAGTTGTGTAATCTTCAGATCTAGAACTCAGTTGTCACCAAAAACTACAAAATCCGCGAGATAACACACGAGATTCAATTAATTATCACCTTATTTGGATACAATTATTCAGGCTCTGATGCCAATTGACGCAGCGAAATATGGTTAGATTGTAACGCTCTACCGCAAACGTGAATGGTTAGTTATTGTACTAACGCCAACAAGATAAAAACATTGAATAGCAACGACATAATATAGAATTTTGAAACAGCTTGAGACTCTAATTTATCACCTAGAATGAGAAAATCAACATGTTTGATCTCCACTTTATCTTCCTTCTTGTGTTCAAAATAATTATATTGGAAAAATGGTGAAGATGGAGTAAATAAAGAGAGCACGGGTTAAGTGCTTTTTTACCCGACTCTGGTTTTATCCAAACTATCAAACGTTCACTACTTTTTTTCCTTACAGTCAACTTACTAAACTTTAATTTGTTAACAAAAATTTGAAATTCCGTTGCGCGTGATAAGAATTTAACAAAAGAGTGATGCGACACAGTACACCGGTTATTAAATCATTATTATAAACTCTCTTTTGACATGACACTTGAAACTACTTCAAAAAATAAAAGCCCACCTACCTATTTTCCTACTAAAATTCATCCATTACCCACAACCCACCCTTCAGCATAACTTAGATTAATTTAATTAGATTAAACAAGATTTTGTTTGATTTATGTTAGTTTTGAAGATCAAACCGTAAAGGATGATAAAATTGTAGTTTTCTCCACCATCACCACACTTATTGTAATGGTCTCCTCAATGATTGCGATGACTTCATGGCCTCAATGACGACTCCATGGCCGCCATATTCGTTGGTACCAACCTCTATGATCGGTAGGCGACGGCAAGAGAAACCTTCATGCTCAACATAACAACCTCCATGGCCTATGGATCGATGGTTTTGTGTTTGAAGTTCAGGTCTCTATGAAATAAGGAACTAGCAACATCAATGGAAGTTTAGATTTGTGTTTTCTCTCAACTCAATCTTTACCATATTTTCAATTCGATTATTGTGTAGTTTTTGTCTCTAAAAATTTGTTTTTGGGTCTTTACATATTTATAAACTTTTGATACATTTTCGAATGCTTATTTTGATTAATCTATAATGAATATTGACATGGATTTGTCTTTATTTTTCTTCATTTTGAAGATATAAAATGAAAGAACAATTTGTAGAGACTTGGGTAGATGAAGATGGAGTACAGAGAAGAACAATTATTTTTCCGTTTAAATTAATTAATATTTCTTTTTCTTTTATTTGATAAATGAGTTATTTATGCACATCATCACTAAAACGTCACATCATCATTGAGGTGGAATTTCTCTCTTAATTATATGTCAACTCAACTTTATATTAAAAGTTAAACTAGTCTGATGATTTTTGTAACAGTTTGTAACAAATTAAAGTTTAGTAAGTTTGATAGAAAAAAAAAAAAATTCAATGAGGCGTTTGATAATTCACGTAAAGTAGAGTGAGAAAAAAAAATTTAACCCAAGAAAGTACATATCAAAACTTCATAAAGGTTGTTGATTCATCGTTTTATGGAGGATCTTAAAATTCATGGGGGTTACACAAATCTGGCCTTTTGCCCCGCTGTCGATCATAGAGGTTATGACGTTATGGAGGTTGCTACTGCCAACCATAGAGCCCATGGTCACCATTGATCATGGAGGCCATAGAACCGTTGCGGATCATGGAGGAGACTTAACCCTTATAGTGAGTGTGGAGATGGAGGACTCTAATTTGATTAAACTATTAAGGTTTGATCTTTAAAAGTAATATAAATCAAATAAATTTTTGTTTAATCTAAGTTATGTTATGCTAGTGGGTAACAAATGGGTTATTCCTGAACCATATTAAGTGACATGTCAAAAGAGAGTTTACTTTAGGGGATTAAAGTTTAGTGAGCTGACTGTATGAAAAATAAACTTTAGTGAGGCGTTTGATAATTTAGGTAAAATAAAGTAAGGTAAAAAACATTTAACCCTCCAACGGTGTTATTACCTAGTGTTGTTTTAAGTCTAGAAGAAATTGGGTAACAACCAACACTTCTAGATGTCAGTGGTCATTTAACCCGGTAAAATCTAATTCAGGTGGGCTGGTTGTAGGTTAATTAAAAAACTAAAATTACTTAACCCACTTTTAATATAAGTAAGTTAAAGCAAATATAATTGGATTATATTTTTAAGTCCAAATAAGTTATTAAACTAGGTTCAACAAAATTAACCTAGTAGTCCATATACATAATTAATTGTTGGTGTATGTTATAATTAAACTAGCTTAATGCTAATTTTGATTTCATGTAGCATGTGTTGGTAAGTGTTAGCCCAATGGAATGAATAAATTGAGCCAAAACAAATTAAATGAATGAGCCCAATAGAATTAATTACGCAGTCCAAAGTGGAGCCCAAACAAAGTCAATGTGTTAGTCAATATATATATATATGTATATAACTGCAATAAAAATAAAGCAAAATTGGAGCCAAAATAGGCCATTTGACCAGCACATGGGGCCCCCACCAAGGGGTAGCTTGTAGCTCATTTGTTGCTTGATTTAGTGTAGAAATGGTACAATAGTTGTTGAACAAAGTTACCAACCCTTACCAACTCAAGTCCTTTGTGCAAGAAAATCCCTAAAATCTAGCATTGGTAAGCTTCAAGGATAAGATGAGCTAGGAGATTATGTAAGCTTCTATGAAGTGTATGTATATCTTGGTAGTAGTATAAATAAGAAACTTCACTAATAAGGCTAAACTTGTTAGTCATTTTACTAGGTTTATAAGAAAATTCTAGATAAAGTTCCTTGAGAGAAAAGAGTAAGGAAAGAGTGTGAGAGCTTGAGAGTGTTAACACCTAGATCATCAAGAGGGTGTATCTAGTAGTCAAAGTGGAGTCATCATCCTTTGTTGTTTACTTTGGAAGAAGAAGGAGAAGAGCATCCAAGCTTAGAAGGTTTAAAAGTGCTCTCTTCTTTATATCTCTTCATTTCTATGGTTAATATTCATTGTAGAAATGTTTGCCATGGTTGGTTGTGGGAGGAAATTTGTGTGATGGAACTATGATGAGCTCGAAGGTATAATGATGAATATTTATTGGTGAATATGTGTATGTAGGTGCCTATGTATACTAAATGCATTTTCCATGGTTAATATATAATTTAAATGGTCAAAATGTATTTTTGATGATCCAAAATCTATTTTGATGCTCTATAATGTTAGAATTATGATATAAAGGTAAATTCATGGTTTAGTATGTTTAATATGTGCATTTATATGATTGTTATGTAAATATGTAGAATAAATGTGCATATAGAGCTTTACCGGTAAAACCCTAACTAGCTATAAACTATATATTATGGTAGTTTGAAATGTACAAGTTGGTTATTTGATTTTGATGTCTAGTAAGTTATATTTATGAGTTATAAAGATAACTCAACTTGAATCTCTAAAAAATATGAAAAAATGAGGAAGTTATGGAGTTTACCGCAAAACATGTCGTTTTGAAAACCCTAGATGAATCGATCTTAAATTTTATGTCAAGATGTTTTCGAAAATATGATCAATCCATGAAATGTTGAGTAACAAGAAGTTAGGAAGATAACAAAACTGATTTGGTGTCATTTGGATGTGTAGATTTTATTTTATGCAAGTATGAATCAAAGGTGTCAAAGTTGAAAAATTGGAAAAATTGTATTCTACCTCCGACGCAGGGGCGCCAAGTTTAGTACAAAACTCAGCATCGGGCCATTTCTAGGAAAATAATTATTTTTCGGATCGGGTCGGCTCGGTTTTTGCTGGTTCGGGTCGGGTCAGCTCGGATAAAAAATGTTTCAAAATATTTTAAAATTAATGATATTATTATTGGACCCAATTTATGTAAATTAAATATTATGGAAGTTTAATTTAATGAGTTAAAAAGAATAAATATTATTAAATGTTTAATAATATAAATGAATAAAATATTATTAAATGATTAATAATATTAAGAAATGAATAAAATATTATTAAAAGAATAATAATATTAGAAAATGAATAAAATATTATTAAATGAATAATAATATTAAGAATTGAATAAAATATTATTAAATGATTAATAATATTACGAAATTAATAAAATATTATTAAATGAATAATAATATTAAGAATTGAATAAAATATTATTAAATGATTAATAATATTATAAGGTTAATAAAATATTATTAAATGATTAATAATATTAGATAGAAGTTTGAACTATATTAGATGATTAATATAGGTTGTATGTGATTTAAATATTATCAAATGATGATAATATTTTCTAAGTGTGTAATATATCCTTAATTATTTAATTATGTGGTTAAGATGTACAAAGGTTATTATATGAACCTAGATATGATACGAATTAAAAGATCAACTTGATTAATTGTTGGGTCTGTTCAAAGGATATTAAATTGTATTGGTTAGCTGTAATCAACAATCGAGACAAATTTCCTATACTTGCACTTGTATTTATTTTGCAAGAGCTTAAGTGGTTTAATTATTGAAAATTGATTCACATCTATATTATTGATGTATTTGCACATGGTGCATTCGAAGTTTTATAGTTCAATTAATTCCTGAACTGTTTAAGAATGTCTAAGCTAATTGTTTCGGCTTGACACTGCATGTATAAATTCAATAATTTGAATACTTTTAAAAGCTTATACAAATCATTGGTTGGTGCAGATTCTTATAGTAAGACTGAGAACGAACAACCCTAAATAAGGGGATTATATTTTGGGAAACCAACCTTTGCGCAAAATGTTTGAATGTTATGCATATACATGGGGTACAAGAGACTGATCCCCTCAAGTGCCAAAATAATAAAATGGTCAGATACATATCTGTTTTACCTTAAGTATTAATTCATGATCCTTTGAGGCCACTCAACAGTAAAGACTCAATTATTTCTTTTCATTGAAATTTGATTCTTGTTCTTTCAAAATTGTTATATATTGTTGAAAACTTTGAAGTTATTCTCACTCACTTATGATATATCAAATCTTATACTTATTGTTCTTAAACTTGCTAAGTAAGCTAGTTACTCACCTTGCTAATATCATGAACCATTTTTTAGCTGAGCCCGAATGCTCAAAGAAGGATAAGAGTAAGGGAAAAGCCAAAGCTTAGATTAGATTATTGCATGTTAGATAGATTAATTGTTTAATATATAATTATAGTTGTAAATCCTTTGTAATCCCTTAAGATATGTACTGTTTATGTTAATGTTAGAATACCTTGGGATTGTAGTCCTTTTTGTAAGGAACCTTTATGTATTATTCCGCGAAATTTAAATGGAGACAATATATTTAATTGTTATTATGTTTTGGATTATGAACACTAAACACGAGGTTATGGAACCCGAATTTGGGGGCGTCACAGAATCCTTTCTCAAGTTCCCTAGGAATTGCAATGTTATCTTCATTAAAGTAGCCACACATTCTTCATAAAACAAGATAGTAAGAGTATCTAAGAAGCATGAACAAAATTTCTATGCTTCATTAAAATTCTTCAAAGCAAACAATAATTATGGGTTTAGTAGTAACGTGATGAACTATACTATTTGCCACAGCTGTGCATCTTTGTGGAAAATGCACGCTTTGGAAATTAAGATGTTAACGATGACGGAGAAAAAAATTGTGTTGGAGTGAGGGAAAGGCTGGGTCTCACACGTTACATGGATTTGGAATGGATTTAATTGGATTGAAAATAGTAAACTGATTTTGGACATATATTTATCTCATAGAAAGGACCCAAACTTCATCCCACCTAAATCTTATATATAGAAGATACACAACCCAAATAGATTCAAATAAATTGGGTAGACCAGTAAATCTAAAACAATATTTCCAGGCCTAGCAGTCATTGTGGCTATGTTAGTTGTTTGATATTAAAAATTTCTCCTCTATCTGTCATTAACAGCTTTTACAGTTTCCAAAACGCATCCAGCATTAGTGGGGCACTAACCAGCAAACCATTGATGCGGTTGCATTATTTTTTCTTTTAATATACGAAAGAAGTTCAATTAAAACTATCCAGTTTCCAAATGCCAACACATCCACACAAGAAATCAGGCCTCCTGGATAAGGTTTGTTGAGCCGAAAAAAATTGAAGATTCCTCCCACCTAAATCCTATATATAGAAGATAACCAACCCAAATAGATTCAAATAAATTGGGTTGACCTGTAAATCGAAAACAATATTTCCAGGCCTAGCAGTCGTTGTGGTTATGTTAATTGTTTGATATTAAAAATTTCTCCTCTATCTGTCATTAACAGCTTTTACAGTTTCCAAAACACATCCAGCATTGGTGGGGCACTAACCAGCAAACCATTGATGTGGTTGCATTATTTTTTCTTTTTAATATACGAAAGAAGTTCAATTAAAACTATCCAGTATCCAAATGATACACAAGAAATCAGGCCTCCTGGATAAGGTTTGTTGACCTGAAAAAATTGAAGATTCAGCATCATACTTCTCAATGTAAAATTCTTAACCTCCAATTTTCCAAAGCACCTTCTATGTACTATACAGTAACTCCAAATTAACCACAACACTAACGGACCACATCCCATTTCTGATGCAAACCCGTCCTCAATCTTACTCCATGCCAGCAGTCCATCAGCTCTTTCATAATGTTTGAAAATGAATTTTCAGTTAGATAAACTAATTCTACAATTCACATATTAATTTATGAATGACGCATCTGTATCCTACTCATTCAAAGTGTTTGTGTCAATATTTCTGTGTAGTGTTGAGTAGTCTCTATGTCTTATACATGAAGAAAAGGTGCCAATCAGTTACATGATAAATCCATCTCTAATCATTACAATTTTTTTCTTACAAATACCAAAGATATAGTTGGCTAACTGTGAAAGGGTCTATTTCAAATGTTTTTATTTGCAAGATGCTTTTAAGCTAGGGACCCCAAAACCAATTCAAAATAACATTGGTCTAAAATCTGCTTCTACCATAGTTTCCAGTCACCAAAGATCACTCATACAAGAGGCAGGGCAAGTTTCTCAATATACGGATGCTCGACTAAATTAGCAATCATGTATGAGCTAATAACAAGACGTCATTAACTTCATTTTTTATTATAAAATTAATATGCAACCACTGTATTATGTTGCAAATACTGATGCCTAAAGCCAAACAATCTAAAATTCAACTAACCACGATGTGTGTTAGTAGCCTGAGTGTAATAAGAAGGCTGAGCACCCCTAACAGACCACACATTAGATATGGATGCGCATTAGCATTAACAAATGACTTCCAAATCTATCTTGCTGACCTCAAACAAATGCAAATTTTGACCAAGAGGATGCAATCACCTTAGCTATTGACAAGATATATCTTTACAACACAGAATGCACCTCGAGGCCTTATTTACGATATATAAGGTGCCTTCAGTTACTCAGAATGTAATTACTATATCTACCACCTCCGCTCAGATGCTAAATCAGTTACATATATGAACCTTGAAATAATTTTCATTTTTTGGACAAATTAAGCACCAGGCTAAAAGCCTGTTGACAGGAGAATATGCAAAGAAAATTAAGCCAAAGAAGAAGTAACAAAATTGTGCATACCATTTGCATTATCTATTGACTCAACAAGCACCAAGAGTTCCTCTAATGCATGATGGCGAATTTCCAAAGGTAGAGATGAATTATTCAAGTCATTTATGGCAATTTGCATCAACTGTGTATCTGTTGGCATTTTCATTTTCTCCATCAATTCCTGAATAATAAGCACAAAGAATGGAAGAAGCTATCAAAGAAAAGAACAATGAACAAGAAAGAGTGCGTGACATTGTACTGTACAATAAAAAAAATTTAAAAATGAAGAAGAGAGCAATAGTTAGTCTTAATGATGGGGAACACAAAGTTAAAGGAGATGAAAATTTAATTTATAACCATTTTAAATATGAAAATCCTAATCACAATTAAATATCCTAAATCCCCAGTAATAAATAACATGTATTAAACATTCTTATATTAAACATAATAAAAACTTTAAATAATAAATATAAAAAATCTTTAATTTGCTACACATTAGATTAGTGAAGCACACATGATTTCACAAAATCTCCTTATCCTTAGCACCTCCAAAGCCACAGATCTAATCATTCTAAGGATAAGAGCAAAGACAAGCCTCACTAGTCACTACTAGTCCCAAATAATTTTTTTTAAAAGCTTCCTGATGGAGATCGATCCGTATGCCATTGTGGATGATTTTATTTATTATTTGTGTTATTAATTAGTTTAGACTTTTTATTAAGAATATTGGTAATTGTTGTTTTTATTGGGTTTTCATTTATTGGGCTATTTTTTGTTATTAGTTCTTTTATTGGGCCCAAATCCAACTAGGGTTTTGTTTTCTATATATGATGTAACCATGGGATTATTTGGACAGAGTATTGAAGAAACATTTCAAGACCTAAAATTTTATTGCAATCAATTACTCTTCTTCGGTAAAGGATCCTAGGGGTAGTGGAGTGCGGAGCTCCACCCTAATTTTAGTTTTTACTTCTTCTTATTTTTCCAATTAAATTCCAGAAATATTCAACTTTTACTTTCGTTATACATCACTTCCTGTACACAGACAACGAAGAAACTAGTGGTTATCATTTTTCAAACTTCATAGGCTATATAAATGTACCAAAATGCTTTCTGATCATCTTTCCCCTTAATAATAGTTCACTAAGAATAAAATGCCCCAACTTATTTAAAAGATTGAAAATCTTCAAATTGCATTTTCATGTCAAAAAAATCATTTACAAGAAACTCAAAGTTAAAGACAGTTATTTGGACTATAAACCAAGGGTAGTGACGGAACTAGAGGGGGTTGACATGAGCCATGAGCCTCCCTTAGCTTTTAAAATTACAACTTAGAGATGCACATTCTTATTGTGCTTGTTCAAAACAACAATATTAAACTGTATGTGATCCCTCCTTTTCAGTAATGTTCACCAAATAAAGCTCTGTGAAACTCCAGTTACTTTAAAATTTTCAATAAACAAATTAGTTTAGAAGAACAAACTTCTATTATGAGACAAAAAGAGTGTTCAGCTAACATCAAGCTTTTCTTTAAAACTCGAATTTGATGTAAACTCTAATTTTGGGACAAAGAATATAGATTATGTCCCCGGCTTAATGAGATCACTGGTTTTGTCCCTGCCAAGTAGTCAAAGAGAAATTTAAACCATAATATAATTTATTGTTTTTCACACCACCTTGAGTTGCACATTAACTCAAACCAAAGGAGCTCTAAGGTACTTCTTTTCAGAAAGTAATCTGGTAAGGTGTTCTATGGTCCTAAAAGTAAGCGATTAAATTTTTAATCCAACATTGCATTAGCAGTGAATATGCAGAATAAATTTCTTTTTTCAATATCCTTACTGTAAACTGTATATTTCTTACCTTTGTTTCCATCTGACGCTCCTTTAGCCCGTTAGTAGATAGACGTTCGATGCCTTCTGCTGTTTCCTGCAACTTTGCTGGGTCAGAATTACCTAAGACAATTGCATGAAAGAAAAAACTTTTTAGTACATGTATACTATATATTGTAAGATTTAAGGCCTTTAACTTATCAAAAACAAATAAACAAAGTATTCCCGCAAGTTGGGAGCAAGAAATAAGAAGAGGATCCATATAAGCAAAGCAGATGAGTGAATAAGATCATGAATATCACATAATATACAACGTGGCGCAATGAAGAAACCAGAACTATGCCAAGATTTGAGCCCATCAAAGTCCCTTTTAGAAAGAAGCATCAAGAACATGGACCAATGGGCTCCTATTTTTCCTTTTTATCACATACACACACCATGTCTGCTCTGAGAATGAAATTTTCCCTTTTTGATAGGAAAAAAGATCTTTCATTGATACAATAGAGCAAATAAAAGGCCAAAAAGGGGGAGCAAAAGTCCGCCCAACCCCAAGAAGTGGAAACAACGACTCAAAGAAAACACTTCAAAAAGTTCAGTGCAATCCCTAGACAGATCTGATACAATGGTGCTCCCATGGCAGAAATGCATAGTGAGGCAAGAAAAAAAAAATCCTGTCCCTCAACAAATTGAACGACAATTCTCCATAAAAATTAGCATAAGCTCATTTCAAATCCACAAAAGAAAAGAAGACCTTTTTTTTATTTATGGTTGTGTGTGTGTGTAACATAAATTAAAAACCACACTTTCATAATAAATTCGCATCCTCGTTTTTTTAAAACCTTCAAAATCTAATTAACTTGTTCATCCACGTCAATGACGACGAAAGGATCAATCCCTATCACTAAATAAATATTAAAATCCCTACTTACTTTCTTACCCTTATTACATATTATGCACTTTATGACCCATTTCATTTTCCTCTTATCTACGTCGTGGCTCTACTTTTAGATTTACTAGAAAAAGTAAAGAAAATGTTTAAATATTGTTCAGGGTTCAAATTATAAGATCATTATTGACATTTTAAAGTTAATTTGAGACACTTTCAAATTCAAAATTGACATGAATTCATTAAATTTTAGTCACTATAACATGAATATTGTAATCTATCTAAAAGTACTATAAATTACAAAATTTATAATTTAATAATTTTTAATGAATCTTATTGATTTTGAGTTTTTGATAATATTTCGAATTAACTTTCAAAAGATAATAACAATTTTATAATTTGAAAGAAAAGAAGTATAAGAAAGGAAATATAGACTTCAGAAGTCTGCTATGTCATCAGACCTAAAAGTTCTCATCCCCCAACCATAGCTACCACATTACACATGTAACAATTAAAAAGGAAATATTACCATGTATGAATTAACAGGGATTGAGGATGTTGCCAATAAGTGCTATTATAGTTGATGTAGGCAAAATGACATCATCAGTAATTCTAATTCATACAGTTGGAAAGGCTTGAGATTGTTAGCAACTTAACGAGATTGGCGTGTACCTATTGCCCACTGTAGCATTCCATCGAGGGAAGAAAAACCGCCGTCAAACTCGTCGTGGTCATTCATAACATTGGTTTCTTCCTGTCTCACCATATCCCCCTCATCTTTCGCGGTAGACAAAAAAGGGCCTCCGGAAGCCGACTTATTCACAAGTTCTGCTCTTGCGATCCAGATTAACATGACTGTTGACGATAAGATTATTAGACGCACTGCAAGATGTCGTTCCATCCTTCTATGAGGAAAGAAAGACTCCTCTCTCTTTCTCTGTTTTACACTGTTGAGTTTCGGACGGGAAAGAATAATACACAGTAAAGAAAAAAAAAGAAAATTATAATGTTGTGGGATTTGGTTGGAGAGGGATGAAAGAGAGGAGAGGGGGGCCAGGGCGGTCGGAGGAGAAAGGAGGCGTGCGGGATTTTTTTATTTTTTATTTTAAGTTAAAATTTTAATAAATTTATAAATAAAAATATTTTTTATTATTTTTATTTATAAATTAAGAATTATAAGTAATGGTTATAAATATATTTTAATAATGATTTATAAATTAAATAAAATATAAAAATTATTAAAATATTTTTTAATAAAAAAAATATTAAAAAAATAAAAAATAAAATTTTTGTCATTTTATTTGAATTGACAGAAGTCATTTTTTGTAAGTAACAATTAGTTATTTATTTATTTTAACTTTTTTTTTTAATTTATAAGTTAAAAAAAATTGATCTTAAATATTTTTTTTAATTTACTTATTTATAAATTAAGTTAATTAATTTATAAGTACTTGTCTAACAGGCCCATAGAGAGAAGGGTCGGCAGGGAGCAGTCGAGAGGAGGGAGCGGCCAGGGGAGGAGATAGGTAGAAGGGTCGGCGGGTAGTAGTGGATGTGAGAGATGAATGAACTGACAAAAAGTAAGATAGGTAGGTTTTAATCATACGACAACTTATATAGTCGTTTAAGTGAAAAAGGTGAAGAATATATAAACTGTGTATATAATATATGTCCAAAAGTTTGAAACAGTAGCCCAAATTCAAATTTGAAACAGTAGCCCAAATTCAAATTTGAAACAGTATTCACAAAGCTATCAACATAAAACTTTGTTTTCAGATAATGGTGCTGGACACGTGTCTGACTATTATGGTTAGAGGTATTCACAAATCACAAATCAACTTAACACTTTGGTTTTTTTTTTAATATCATTTTTGGTTAAAACTAAGAGAGAAGATGCTGAGAGTTACAGGGAGGAGGATCTCTTCTACTCTGCCATGGCGTTCCAGTTGAGCGTCATCGGTCTTTATCTCAAGCTAATCCAATCAACGATGTCCACCCGTCGACCGATGGCCCTAGATACATTCTCTATTCATCACCCCATCATTTTCTCTCGTTTCCGTTTTTCTTGACCGAATCAGAGGTCTGCACTTTCCCATTTTTCTTATGTATTTCCACTCTTCTTTCTCTACCATAGGTACTCTGTTTTCTTCTATGTTTCTCTTATGCTTATATTTATATATATTTAAGATGGGCGTACTTGTTCCATAAAGGGTATATTTATCTAAATTTGTTGTGATGTGTAATGGGTTATGTTAAAGAGGTGGTGATGAAAGTGGGAGAAATCAGACTCATTTTTTGGATCTTGGGGAGCTTGAACACTCAGTTGCTCCATATTTAACGATTTATAGCCAGCAAATGTTACTCTTGTTTCTAGTAACTTGCAGTTTGGGGGGCACAATACGGTAATATCCACCTCCCCACCTCTCTTTCTTTCCTTTCATAGTTAAGTCAGGGCCGGCCCTATATTATACCAAAAAAAGCATGGGCTTTAGGCCTCATTTGAAATAAGGCCCTAAATTTTTAAATATCATAAATAATTTATAAAAAAAATATTTTATAAAAATATAAGCTCAATTAATTCTTTAGGACCTATAGTCCAATTCAAATATTAAATACGTAAAAAAAATTAACTGTATAAAAAAAATCTCATTTAAATAAAAAATATTAATACTCCTTCCGTCTCAAAATAAAAGTTCTCAATTGATTTTTGTAGTCAAATTTGACAAATTTTAAAATTAAAAATTAAACATATATAATTAGATTTTAAAAAAAATAAATATTAAGATTAGTACTAAATTTTATGTAATTTATAATGTTTATAGGCTTTATATATATTAAATAATAATAAGATATAATGATTTGAAAAATGATCAATTTGACCATAAAAATCAATAAAAGATGTACCAAAAATAGAATGACTCATTTAAAAATATCGCTTTAGGCCTCAAAATGTCTTGAGCCACCCCTGAGTTAAGTGTATGTATATATGCACTTATATATTCTTGGGGTTGTGTTTATTTACTGAAGGGTACAATATATTTTGTTGGTTTGTTAATGTAGAACTTTCGTCCAACAGAGATGGGTTTATCAGGAACAGGGGGTGGATATAGGGCAGTTCATGATGCTTAAGGGGATACCAACACCCCCAACAACAATGGTGGGTCTTTGGGAAATGGGCATTTTGAGAACTGAGGAGAGTCTGGAATGGCAAATAATAACGGCCAACAGACTGACACTTCTACATATGTTGACACGGATGATAAAAACGAAGTGGTGATGAAAATGGGAGAAATCAGACGCATTTTGCAGATCTTGGGGAGCTTGAACACTCAGTTGCCTTTCGTCAAGATGATTTAAGCCGAAGTAAGTTTACACTAATTCTCTCCGCCTGTCTTAATCTTTTTCTATTTTTTCTAGTTCTCTCAATCTCTTATTTTTTGGTGTCTAATGTTTAATCTTGGGGTTTAAGGGTCTAGGGTATACGGTTTATATCTAAGGTGTAATAGGTTTTTTTTTACTGGCAAGTTGTACATTTTTAATGTATTGTAGTATTTGGTTTTATAGCTAGCATGCCATCTAAAGGTAGTAGTAGTTGTATCACAGCTTCAAGGTTTACTCCTTATTAAATTTAATGAATCAAAAATTAAATAGAATCCATTCACCTATGAAATAAATATCAGAGGGTAAATTCTTTTGTGGCTCCTTACTCATATGGAAAGTGATAACAAAGATTGAGGCTATTATCAATGCAATGCATACACTATTACTCATTTTTTCTTCTTTTAAACTCACTGATAGTGGTGGAATGATTTTTTAATCTGTTATGTGGCGTGGGCACACATCTATCCTTTTCTACTAATATTCCAACAAAAGAATTAATACTCATTATGTGGGGAGTAAAGTAGTGTATATGAAAGAATTGACGACATTCAAATAATAAGAAAAGAAAAAATAGTATATTACTGCCTTATGGATGATAATGAGAAATGTATTCATGAATACAAAATGGTGAGGCCACCATTACTTGAGGAAGCTTGGTTCTTGGGATTATAAAAGTTGGCTTATTTTATGTGCATCGAGAGGGACTTGACAAAATGCAATCTTTTCAAGAAAACTGATGTTCGAGTCTCCTAAAGTATTGGTGGGATTCTTATGACAACACCCAAATTCTAAAAATAACTTTTAACATATTTCAAGAATATATTAGAGGAGCAAGTTTAACTCACATAATGTTGTGTTATTTTTGTGGCTACTATTTTGCAGTGTTTTTAAATTTTCTTTCAATTTATAGGGTTATGAGCTATAATTCATAGTTATACACCTTAAATATCCTTTAATACCAAATTCTTGATCATGTGGGTGATCCTTAGGAATGGTGACTATGTTGAATGTAAATATTTAAATTTTAAAGGTATTGTAGTGTTGGGCCTACAATTAGGAATGAGCAGCCTTTTCAACAAGATTTTGGAAGGAAAATCATTGTGTAGATCACTAGCATTAATCCTTTAATACATAATCTTGTGATGGGTAACAATAACACAACTTAATCTAACTTTAGAATGACTATACCAAATTCACTATTATACTTTCTACTCCTAGTATGATATCCATTAGTTGCTTTGTTGTTAGGAGTGCTGATTTTGTTGTACTTGTAGTACCTTTTTGATTATTTGGCTTGTCGGTGTGAACTTGTGTGATGGACAATTTTTTTTATGTCTTAATAGTTGGTACCAGTCCTTGAAACTTTTGTTCTAGTATTCTTTTTATTTTTCTAGAAACTCAACTTCAATTGAATTTTTGAAGGACCTCAAGTGAATGACTATTTAAATGACACTATGCGTGATTATATTTTGGCCCTTTTTCAAAAGATTTTGTTATTTTCTATACATTTGAGGTTAAATTATATATATATATATATATATATATATATATATATATATATATATATATATATATATATATATATATGTATTTGGGAATGGGTAATATACGTTTGATTACATGTATGTCTCTAAGGTGTTTGATAGAAGATCCACTTTTTAAGGGCTTCATAAGTGCCTTAGTAGGGATTATGTTGCCACACTTTCTACTTTGCTATGTTTTCTAAAGTTTTATTTGCGAAGTAGAAAGATAATTTGAGCCAAAGAACTAGTGTTGGAAAGAAATGGTAACATAATAAGTCAAGTGGGTGATAATAGTGTTTAAACAAGTTACCCTTGTTTGAAAAATTGTTAAACCTAATCTAAAAATGACAGAGTTCAGTGTACTTTGAAAATTTGTCGTACTTAATATAATGTTGTATTATTCTGGGTGAAACTCATTTATTTTTTTAGTCAACAAGTTTAGTAGAGAATTTTTTCACTTGTTAGAGGCATTGGCTATAGTATTTTCCTTAAAATGGTTTTACTTTTAATATTGGTTTATGGTAGCTATATGCTTGTGTTCATGATTGCACTTGCAAGATACATAAATTGGTAAAGTGTTGCAATTAGACAGTACTATAAGTAAGACCCGCTAGTTTAATACTAGATGGTTGTGGTACCCTAAGTAGGTTGATTTGAACAAGAAATAGAATTTCATCGTTTAACAACTAAAATAGAGAATCCAAACACCGCAATTGCTTGTAGATCGACATTCTTTTTAAAAAAATAAGTATAGAATGAGGCATATATATGGTCAAATTGCTAACCTTAATAAGAGAGTAATGTTTTTACACGTCAATAAACCTTAATTAGATTTTTAAATGTCATTTATTGAAGTAAGAGTTTTAAGCGAAATTTTTATTGAGATAATTTAAGCTTTCATTATTAATTTAGTTCAAGCCATTTGTTCAAACATCTACTGTGCGCGCTAATCGCTCAAACTTAAAAATGACACGAAGACAAATGAAAGATAATAAAGGCCAATTAGTATGCTTTCCATAACATTGAAGATAAGAAATAAGGGTAATGAAAACAAAACCCATGAAGGAGATTCAAAGCGTAGATTGGTAAATCGACGAGAGAATAGTAAGCTTGAAAATTTGTGGAAAGGGTGAAAAATTAGAATGTTTGGTAGAAATTGGGAATAGGAGAAAGGGGGAATTAATAAAAAATAATTAAATGTAAACTGTGAAACCAAAATAAAGTTGTCACCTTTGGGAAAACACAAATCAAAGTGAGAGAAAATAAAGAACTTGAATGAAAAAATTAGGATATTAAATGTTTTTGGAAGAAGTGTCTGAAAAATTAATATAGACTCTCTGTATTGATATTAAATATATATTTTTTTAAATCCTTACTTTAAGTACTTGTTTCTCTTCCAAATATTTCTCATCTCACGTTAGTTGCTAATTTCTTGTTTTTATTGCTTACTATTAGTTATATAAACTCTCTGTTCTCACCATATGTTCAGTTTGATAACAATGCTATTAACAAGAATGTTATGGTTTTATGTTGGTAGCTAATGTTGATATCATTTGGAGATATCGAATGCAGTGTTGGTGTTAAGTTTGTGAATTGGTTTTGATTTATAGTATAGCTTGATTTGAAAATTAAAATAGTTATATGATCTTATGTAGTTGCTGCTTAAATTTGGAGTCCAATGATTGTCATTGTGAGTGCATTTGGTAGCTATTGTAGCATGAGTTGGAGGCGTATCAATGATGAATGAAATTGAGGTTGCACCACCAAAGGTTATGTAAATAAACATTTTTGTTTGTACTTATTTGGTTTTTGTCCGACTTTCTTATCTATTATTTTAGAAATAGATTGAAGAGTCGTTTGTTATTTGATAATGTGCTTGTGTTTTCTTTTCGAAGTGTAATATATCTATCTATATATACATTTATAACTTGTATGTTTATTTAAAATGAATTAAACAGATTAAAAATCAAACATTTCAAGTGGTTAAATTGTATAGTTTTTGGCTATTTGTATATTAAGTATTTTAAGTTTAAAGTTAAATTGTCATATCAGTACAACTCGCAATGAGTTTTTGCAAACCTTGGACGCTATTGAATGTGATGAATATAATTTCATCCCATCAAGCATCAAAGAATCTTGTCACGTTAGTATTCTTAGGAAACATTTTGTTGTTAATGTGATCATATATTTCTTTTTCTTGTAATATTTTCAAAATTGTTGTTGCCTTAAGCAACACCAAACCTAGTTGTATCTAGACTCAATATCCTTTAAAGTAACAAAATATTCGAATTCATCCCAAGTTGTATCTTGGGTTAAAATTGTCTACCTTCAAGTTGATGAACCTATCAGTAAGGCAGCTAATAACATTTTTCGCTATAATCATCAAACGTTTGATTTTTTTCATAAATATATGTACTGCCAAAAGTTCTACATAGGTTATAAACTTATTTGTATTCTTTATTTGACTTATAAATTCTAGTGATACTTATAGGAAATATGTTTGTAATTATTTGTTTATAATTTTGTTATATTTATTTATTTATTGCGTGTAATTTTAGAAATAGACTGTATTTTATTTTTATTAGTTAGGGTATTTTGGTCTTTATTTATTTTAATTAGTGATTAGGAATTATTAATAATTGTATTTTAACTGTTTAGTATTTTCATAGTTTTCAAGTAATATTATGATTTTTGGGTTTTTAAATAGTGATGTAATCACCACAAGTTAAGAGAATATACATTATTGGTTATTAAGAATTAGTTTGACTTATAATTATTGCAGAAATGATTTTATTTCATAGGATTAATAGAAGAAACCCTAAACATATAGTGATTTACGCGTTACGTTAAATTTTAGGTTTTTGTTATCAAATAATCAGTCTTATAATTTTTTTGTATCACGTAAACTGAATAAATATATCAAATGACCAAAGTTTACTTTTAGAGCATATAAAAGTATACACTATAGTTTAAATTACAAAATTTATGCTAGAAATATATCAAATGACATACTTGTGCACCACATGTGGGTTAGGTCAGATATATTCTACTATTCAAATTACAAAATGTAGGCCAAAAGGGGTTTAAATCACAAAGTTTACACGATCATCTCTAAATGATATCAAATTATTCAAATAAAAACTATAATCAAGAAATTGAATTTTTAAATATCTAAAATATAATAAAATTTTCATATAAATTCGATTATGAGTTAATTGTCAATATAAAACTCCAATTCTGATAAGGAGTAAAAACAAATAATCTAAAATTAATGGAGTATCAATGAACGATTATATAATTTCTTAAAGGAGTAAACAAAATAGTATTTGAAATTTTTAAATATAATTTATTAATATCGTTTCAACCAAATTTGTTCACAAATATAAATAATATATATAATATATACTATAATTTTATTATTTAATTAGTATATATACTGTGAATCATATGTATTATACATTAAATTAATAAATTAAAATTTATTTTCTTTATAATTGAAATGCTTATAATATTTTTCAAATAAAATGACAAGTTTCATTATTTTAATTATCGATTGAATTGAGTAGTACATAGATCATTAAATAATTTAATTTAAAAACACTTGGTTTACAGATTCGGTTTTTATTAATTATAATTTTTTTTCAAATAACAATGTGCGTATATATGTATCATGATCATGGTAATATGTATAATATAAAGTATATGGATAGTTAACTGTCTTTTTTGTAATTCTTGGTAAGTTTTTCTTTGTGCGTTTATTTAGTTTTAAGCATTATTTTTATTATTACTTTTTGTAGCTTTAATTATTGTATTGTTACTATAATAAAATAGTTAGTGATTAGCATTATTGGCGATGTCTAGAAAGTTCTGTCTAGGAAAGGGCATTGTGCGCTGTATTAAACGAAGGCCAATTCTTTGCTGGGAATGACCTAGTTGCTAGTATTGTTAGTCGTGCCTCCCCTTTCCTGGGAATGGCCTGGTTGCTAATATTGTGAGTCAACTTAAATAGCTAACACAATATTGGATATTAAATTATTTTTATAAATATGTATATTTTTAAAGTTATTGCAACATATAATGATAATAAAAATAATATGAACATGTATTTATAAAAAATATTTTGGTAAATATTTTATATTTATTTCTAATTTAGAATGAACAAAAGGGATGTTAATTATTAATATATAATATATTATGTATATTATTACAATTAAAATATTTATATATTTACTTTTGTTATTTGGACGAAATTTATAATTAATAGAAATCGAATCTGTTAAATAAGTGTTATTAAATTAAGTTATTTAATGGGCTATCTACTACTCAATTCATGCGTTAAATAAAATAATGAAGTTTTTCGTATTATTTTTTATCATATTTTAAAATATTTTAACTATAAAAAAAATAAATTTTAATTTATTAATTTAATTTGTAATATAATAATTTCGTATATATAATAATTAAATAATAAACTTATACTATTTATTATTATTTTTTTTATTTTTGTGAACAGATTTGGTTTAAACGAGATCAATAAATGATAGTTAAAAATTATAAATATTACATACCTTATTCCATGTACAAATTTTGTACTTGTTTGGCTATATTTTATTAATTTTTAATTATTTTTTTTACTCCTTATTGGAATTTGAGTTTTATTTTGATAGTTAATTCGTAATCGAATTTATATGATGATTTTATTTAATTTTAGATATTTGAAAATTCATTTTTGTAATTATAGTTCATATTTGTACAAATGTGTTTCTTATAAGTATCACTTGAATTTATAAGTCAAATAGAGAATACTATGAAGTTTATAACCGATGTGGAATTTTTGGTATTACATATATTTAAAAAAAATCAAACTTTTGAAGATTGAAATGGATAATTTTTATTCAAGCTAATATCTTGGAATAAATTTGAATTTTGTTACTGTAAGAGATATTGAGTCATGATCCCCTTCTTTGTACTGTATCAGAAAAAGGAAAATACTAGAACAAAAATCATAAAACAATCAAGGTATGGTGTTTGTTTTAACGTGACAAGATTAATTGACAATGTAATAACTCATCGTGAGTTGTACTGGTATGATAATTTAATTTTAAACTTAAAATACTTAGTATGAAAGTTGGCAAAAAATATGTATCTTAACTACTTGAGATGCTTGAAATATGTGTTCAATGATTTTGATCAGTTTAATTCATTTTAAATAAACATTCAAGTTGTAAATATATATATTTCACTTTGAAAAGAGTTAATATGATATCATTTGTAGATTGTCATGTAATTGTTTTGATTTGAACTGTAGGGTGCGTTGTACTTTTCGTGACTGTGTGATTAGTCCATGGTGTATAATTTTCTTGCGTGCACATCCATTATGAAACTGATTATTTAGTAACAAGTAATAACACAAAAACCTAATATTTTGTTATTAACCTTGGGATGAAAAATATTCTCTTTGTTAATTATGAGCCAAAATAATTCTCAATATTCAGTAATTTATATCCAAAATTATCATTATTACACATTTTGAGCCCCAAATGGATTTCCAAAATTTTATGTTATTGCTATTACTATTATCCTCTTTGTTACGTTGTTATTTGTCTTTATTTAACACAATTTTAAATTTATATTTTAGAGTAAAAAAGAAAACTTAGCAAATATGTATATCATAACAATAATAATGGTACGAGTGCGTGTGTGGTTGTGAAGGGTTAAACCTTTTTGCATTTTGCGTTATTGTTTCTTTCTTTTCTTGGTGGTGTTTGTTGCTTCTGTTGCTCTGTTGATATATGAAAGGCTATGATGATAAACGTTTCTAGTAATTTCTTGAGCAAATCGGGGTATTGTGGATCTGGCCTGTATATTGGCGGGGCAACAATTTTGATGGCATTTCATATGTAACTGTTGTTGCAGCCATGGCTGTGTCACACCCTTTGTCCTTATCACATGCATACAGATCTGAGCCTCTAGTGTGAATCTATTACTTTTCTGATCCTCTTCATTGATTTAATTTTCCCCTTCGTTGGTTTAGTAATGTTTTTCCTTGTGCATTTTTTTAATTTTTTGTATAATTGTTATAATCATTTGTTGTAGCTTTAATTATTGTATTATATTTTGTTTGTTACTTAGTATTTTGGTATATAGTTGCTAGTGATTAGAATTATTGGCAATATCTAGAAAATCCTATGTAGGGATGGGGTTATTTCATTGTGTGTAATATTATCTTAGGGCCCCCTCTTTTTTGGCAATGGTTGTCTTATTCAAAACCCCAATTATGACATCCCCTCTCTCCCACTTCACACCTCGGAACGCACCGTTCCGTTTGTATAGAGAGAAAGGCGCTTTCACATTTTCTTAACCCGAAATGGCTGGGGAGAGGAAAGGTAACACTATATTGGATATTTAATTATTATTATTATTATTATTATTATTGTTATATATGTATACACACACACACACAAACACACACACACACCCACCCACACACACACACACACACACACATATATATATATATATATATATATATTTAAAGTCTTGGCAGCATATAATAATAACAATAATAATAATAATATATATTTACTATTTTATGTTAAATTTGTTTATTGTAAATTTTCATTTTTATTTTTTTGTATTTTGTTTTAAATTCTTTTAATAACTTAATAGAAAAAAGCCTCGCCTTTTTAAAAGCAAGTAAAATGCCACGTCGAAAATAGGGCAGTCTTTCGTTCAATTAATTTGACGGAATGACCTAATTACAAAATTTTAATTTGTATGATAGTTTATTTGCAAAATTTAGAAGTTCAGTAGTTTAATGCATTAAACGTTATAAAGTATTTTATGTCGCCCAAACTTTAAAACCATCTACGAAAATCAAAATATTCAAATCCTTTTGTTGCTATATCACCTGCAAAAGATAAGAGAAAATCATGTTTTCCCTTTCTAACTAGCTTTTGTTCTAGGTGAGTGGTTCTCATATACAAGGAAAGTTATTTTTTTCTTTCACAAGTTGCTAATACCGTATAAGTTTTTTTTTCTTTACAAGGTATTTTAACATGGTAAAATATAATCAATTTATTTGATTTGGGTGAAGAGTGATTTTATTTCATGTGTTTGTGTTTTTTACTTGTGTTTCTTATCCCTATAATTGATGGTTACTAAGTAATTTATTCATCGGATCATATGTGATTTAAAAAAAATAAGTTTTGACTTTTTTATGGAACTTAGTCGTGTAAATGTTAGTTCTCATATTTCGTCTCATTGGACATGCAACATTTAATTATTACTCAGTTATATGATTTGTGCATTAAGGTGTTTTGTTATGTAATAAATTATACCAACACTCTACACCACACATGATTCAAATTATTTGCTTGGAGATTGCTAACATTTATCATTATTACTGTTGTAGGGATTTTAGTAATGTGTCGTCTTGAATAAAATAAGAATGATACGAAACCAAAAAAAATGAAATTTATTATTTTATTCTTGTGGGAGGGGCGAGGCAGTGAATTTAATATGGGGGATCGTGGCGAAGCTCTCATGCTATGGAACAATTGCATAATAAGGGTTAAATTGGAAAATGTTGATAAAGTATTAAATTGAAAAGTTTGAAGGCCTAATGATATTGGGGTGAGGGAATTACCTTTCAACCAATCATGGGTTGCGTTAGATATTATTCATGGTTAGATGCCACTGTACAGGTGATTTGGTTGAGTTGGATGTCACTATAATGCTGGCTTGGAGATATTAACTATTAAAACCCAAAAATGTTTATTGTTTTTTTTATCCTCAAGTCTAACATGTTTATACATGCATTGATGTGAATTTATTTAAGTCATTGGATTTTATTGATGTTTAGTAGAATATTTGACTGTTGAAATCATTTTTGTGATTAGATTGTTAATATTTTTTTTTTAATAAAGAATTTCTTATTAATTTTCTTAGTTGGTTATTTTGTATGGGTATTTTCATTTCTTGGGGAATTTTTTGTGGTTGGAGAAATTTATTTGCAAGAGGTTCATCAAAAACCCCTGTATGGAACTTTATTATTTAAATTGATTGATGATGTTTGATGGTATTTATGTGAGCTTAGGAGCATATTTAAGGCCTTTAAATCTATGTTTGAGAATGTAACAGAAGTAGTGTAGAAAACACAAAAAATCTCAAAATAATAAGTATAATTTTCTAAAAATTTATGCAATAAGAATAACATAATATCATATTAGCCTATTAGGTTAAATGTGGTTCTCTTCACATGAAATCCTAGATAGACCTTGGAAAACTGTCAGAAGAAAAATACAGCCTGAGGCAAATATTAAGTACTCTGTGATCTATATTTAGCTATGCGAGGCGGATGTCAAACTTTGTGATCGGTTAATCACAAAACTCCTTTTGATTTCATACAATTTTTACATTAATTTTTGTCCATTTGATTAGCCTAACACGTTTGATCTTTTGCTATATGCTTTTGTACATTAAAGTCATGTTAAGGAATTTACAAAAACCACTGGATACAAATACAAACTAACAATCAAATCAAATCCTTATCAAATAATTTAATAAAAAATTACATAATAATCATAACATTAAATCTTATATGCCTATTAGGTCAAATGTTGCTCTCTTTATACGAAGATCTAAATTGCCCTTTGCAAACATGTTGGATGAAAAATGTAGTATGAGACAAATGATCTGTGTAATGATATGCATTTTTGATAAATGTTGTAAATATTATAAAATAAATATTGATGTTAAAATTTTGAAATGTGGCATATGTTTTGGGACAAGTAATTTGTGTTATTTGATTATAGAATAAAATTCAAACTTAGTGAAACAAATTGGGATCAAGTAAGATTTGTATGAGCCAATTTGAAGCAAAAATGACTTAAGAATGATTTAATGAATGTTTAAAATGTTTAGAGAAAAAGGGAAAGGTCCATAGTAGCCTTGACAAATTAGATAGTGACATTTGAGTCGTAATTATTGTGAATTGTCCATATTGTCATTAAATGTTGGTGGAAAATGTCTTGTAAGCCATTAACCATGCATGATTAATATACTTATAAGTTTTGTATGTATATCATTAGTAAAATATTAGCTAGGTTATCCTTTGTTCACTTCATTTTATGTTCCAAGTGGTAGTTTGAGAGAGAGAAAGAGCAAGAAAGTGCTTGAGAAAGCTTGAGAGAAGTGATAAAGAGGTGTTGTAGTGATCAAAACTAGCATCAAAAGTGGATCATCCATCTTTAACTAGGTTCCTAGCAAAGAGTAGATCTCATAAAAGGTTTAAATGTTTCTTTGTATTAAACCTTTAAGTTATGCATGTATATAAATGAATATGGGTGTTTGATGGTTAAAAATGTTGATTTTGTGTGTTTGTGTATGTGGTTGATACATAATGAAACCCTAAGTGCTAGGGTAGTATTATAAAAGTGGTAAGGGTATTTGCATGTTAGGTGGTATGTTAGATACTTAGTGAAATATATGTAGGCACACTTAGAAGGGGGTTGAATAAGTGTGAATACACGGTGTCCAATTTTTACAAAACGATAAAATAGTTTTTTAAGCAGTCTGCTGTATTATGAAAAAAGTTTACTGAATCAAAGAATCAGTTTGATTTATATGAAAACAGGGTACTGAAATAAAGTTTTAGTCTGTCGAACATGTAAACAGTTAACTGTGTAGCAGATGTAGTCAGTTGAAAATGAAAGCAGTTTATTGTATAAAGATTTTAACGTGCTGGATATGAGAACAGTTTACTGTATTAAAAGTTCAATCTGTCATATAATCAATACAGTAAGCCTTATAAGAGGTTGTTTTAAAACTTTTATTGATCGAGAAACTTAAAACATATAACAAGAAAAATAGATTAAGCAATCACATGAACGCTAATTTTTTTTTTATGTGGATCGATCTCTATTATCTATTCTAGTGGCCTAATCTACGTCCAATATTAACTAATATTAGAGACTCTTTTATTATTCAATTTGATTTACAAATAACTCCCTTTACAATTCAAGTACTCAACTTTTGAGGACTAGTCCTTTCAAGCATATATGCTTTACCTTGTGCAAATTTATGTACTTCTTGAGTACCTTTACTCACCGAATTCCTAAAGTCACTTGGAACTTGAATGTAATGCCTCTTAACGCAAATCGGGTTAGATAACAATTAATTTAACAATGATACAAATAGTTACACCAAGAACTTTGATCAAAGCAAGAGATATATAACAATGCAAAGCTCAATAATATATGCAATTATCAAGTTAATAAGGATAAGATATTATTCATTTTTATATTAAGGAAAACAAAGTTGGAAAAATAGATTACATATTATTAGTGACCTTCAATAATTAAATTGTTTCACTAAAGGTTTAGAGCTTGACGGAATGAGTGAAACAGATTGTAACAAGCTTTGTATTTTGTTCTTTTTAGTTCCTGTTTTGTTAGGCTAATAACAAGAGTAATTTATATATGAAAGTCCATATAGTCGTTTCAATATTCCAAGGCATGTTACCGTTAGACACATGATATAATTCTCAGATTTTAGCTTTACACACTCGTTTCTTTTATTATTCTCCATAATTGATTTATAAGAAATATATACATATTCAATTCCTTCAATTATGGTAAACATTAATCAATTTAATCAGGTAAACTTGATTTAATTTCAATTAGTCCACTGAACATTGAATCAATTAAGATTTATTAATCATTCATTTAAATATGAAAATCTTGATTACTAATTAATTAATTAGTCAACAGATTTATTTATGAAAAGTTTTAATCACTGTCATCAATCAATTATTCCTTTAAATCTTGATTAACTAATTTTTTTCAACATGAAAAGTTCAATCACATAATACTAAGATGGCATAAATGATTTATACTATTTTTCAAAATTTGTTAAATTTAATTAAATCTCTTTTTAAATACCAAGATAATCGAAAATCAATTTTTCATAAAACATGCTTATTTTTTTTAATTACTTTGTGAAAAATTTGATTTTAACATTTCATATTTAATATCCCATGCAATCCTATGAGTTTTGATTGAAATATAAATCAATGTTAAGATCTTACATGAAATCCTAGAATCTCAATGTAGATCTTCAAGATATTCTGTCTAGCAGCTTCTCAAAATTTTGCAGAATAAATTCAACATGCAATTCAGCTTGTTGCATGACAATGTTGTCTTTCGTAATTCAGTTTGGTTCCCAGCTTGCTATATTGAAACACATTAATGTTCTAGTATACAGGATGCTGAATAAGCTTGTTGTATAAAAGAATTTTGATTTCTTTATTTAGTTTTGCGAGTCAGAATGTTGTATTGCTATGTAGTAATTTAGTTTACTCTTCAGTTAGTTGTATTGCATATTTTAACCTGTTACCTATATCTTATTATATAATAACACGGTTTTAGTACAAAGATAAAGTTATTATTAAAACCAAAGAACGGAGTATGACTTAGTCAACACTTAGATATGTGGAAAAAATGGTTTTATTTACTTAAAAATCTTATGTGATATTTTATGTGTATGAAAATCAAAAATAAATGATTACATGAGGTAGTAGAGTAGTGTGTTGTATGAACCTATAATGGTGGATAATGGACTTATTATAAAGGGTAAATGATGGATAGGTTATGAACTCAAAATTGGTTAATATGAAAATTTTAGGTTAAGTTTACAAATTCCTATCAAATGGTGATTTTTGACAATTTTAAGTATTTAATGGTAAAATGAGGTTGAATAATTAATTTTTATGTAAATACACGTGTTCGGAACAATTTGGTGGTCATAGGGTCATTTAAAAACTTTTAATATTTTTGAAAGCTTAGACAAGTTATATATAGGTTATGTATGTTAGATCATGTGTTGGAATACAAAAATGCAATGTGCGACCAAAAATGGCATGAGAATAGTTTGGGGGAAAAAATAAAAATAAAATTAGTTTTAGTAGATCATGTAGACAGAGAGTTGTTTGGTACTAAACACTGCGCTGACGCGTATTGTAAATGAAAAGAATTTGCGGGTTGTGAGATGTGTAGCACAAAACACTGTACTGGGGAGCAATGATCTAGTTTTTGAAAAAATTTCATTTAATTGTAAAATGAAGTGTTTTAATCATACATGATAGACACTTGTATAGTAAATCATAAATTGATAAAAATAATCAATGTGATAAGATTTAAAGTATAAACAAGTTGTAAGATTTCGAATTTTATGAAATATTAAATTTAATTTTTCTTTATATATATTTTCTCTGAAACAGTAAATAGTTAAATTGAAAAAGTTAAAAGTTAAGGTTGTTTTGTGAAAATTTAATTTTGTCGGAAAATATTTGTTCTATCGGGCTATATTTGTTTTGTCGTAGAATATTCGGGTTGTACGACGGCGTCGAAATAATTAATTTTTGGTGGACTTTATAACGGAATATTTGTCAGATATTTAAAACGACAGAAGTAATTTTTAAATAAAAATAGTCAACGATATTATTACTTTTAACTGTTAATACCAAAGATAAAAGAATAGTTGTATACGGTATTTCATGATATTTTGTTGTAGCATACGGTATTGCACTGTGTCTCATATTATTGATCTAATAACGTGGTCATTGACTAGTATTTATTAATAATTGTTATTACACAGTATTTTGCATTATTGACTCAATAATTGTTATTGAACATAAATATTGTAACAGTAGTAAATATACATTAATTTATATTATTAAATTAATAATAATCTGTAATCTATTTCTTACATTATTGTTGAATTATTATTATAACATTATTTTTTTTAATATGTGTAAGACCTATAGGAAGTTTTTTTTTTTTTATTATATGTGAAATGTATGTGGACCCTTTTATGGGCCCACATGAATGAAAAATTTGAATTTGCTGAAAAGAAAAAGCGACTAGGCGGCTGCTAAATTTTTCAGCACTAACGTGCAACACGTCAGTTTACTTATCGTGTATTGTATTTTCTTTTCGCCTATAAATAGTTTGCTTAGCTGAATAGAAAAATCACATTTAAAGTATAAATTTTTTTTTCCAAGTATTTAACGAGTTTTCTCTAAAAATAGTAAAGTTATCTTAAGTGTTTATAAAACAAAAGGAGTGTAGGAATTTTTCAAATCAGTATTTTATTAAAAAGTAGTAATTGCACAAATATTTATTTCACATGGTATTTACAAATCTTTTTTTTTAAGATTCTTTTTTGGGAATATTTATTTTAAAAAGTTTTTTTTAAAGATTTATTTTGAAATATTATTACAAAAAATATTTTCGAATTTATTATTTTACATTATATATAAATAATTTTGATAGTTCATAATATATTAGTTATCATACACTTTAAAATTTATATGTGGTAATTACTAATTATATTATAAATATGTAGGTTGATCAATCTCATTTTTATCAATATCTAGTCATGTGATAAGATAAGGAATATTTTCTATTATTTCAACTTACTACGGTAAGGGATATTATCTTTTTCATCTTGGATATCATTTCTTTTATACTCTTAAGCTTTTGAAATGATTATATATTTCTTAATAGTTTGTAATTCATCTAATATCATTTTAATTAAATTTTCCTATGTTTCTGAACTTTTCTTTTGAACTGTGAATTTTGAATATTATTTTTAATTTTACTCCACATCATGTTGACAATTTGTAAATTATATGATTCGGCACAAACTAAAATTATAAACCTTCGATATTTATTGTTTACCATGTTTTTTCTGTTCAATATTTATATTGCTGTTGTTATTCCAATAATCATAATCAAGTTGTGTATATTTATGGCCTGAGACACAAATAATAGGATAAGTGTGATATAATGGCAGTGTATTTTTTATGGCACGTGGTAAAACTTCTCTTTGGCATGTGGTAGAAATTTGAATTGTGAAATTGTATTTTCATGGCCAGTGGTGTTTCAGATGATAAAAGTTGATATTTTCTTAAAAAGTTGAAGCCTAACGATAATTTACTTATTATTATCTTAGTCGTGATATTTTTATCGGATATTTGAGTTCATCCTTTCTTTTTCCTATTGTTTTTTCACAGGAAATAGTCGGGTGATTGAGTGAAGATCGAGTTATAGCTATATTAGTCTTTATAAATTATAAAATAGTGTGACAATAATAATGAAAATTTAGTTGTATATTATTTGAATACTGTATTGTGGTATGTGTAATAGTTGTGTATTTTGATGTTAATGGTCATGTACTAGGGTCTAGGGTTTACTTGGGATTTAGGGTTTAATTGGGGTTTAGGGTTTAGTTGGGATTTAGAGTTTAGGGTTTAGTTGGGATTTAGGGTCTAGGGTCTAGGGTTCGGCGGTCCGGGGGGCCGAGGGTCTAGGGTCTAGGGTCTAGGGTCTAGGGTCTAGGGTCTAGGGTCTAGGGTTTAGGGTTTAGGGTCTAGGGTCTAGGGTCTAGGGTTTTAAAAATCTAGGGTCTAGGGTCTAGGGTCTAGGGTCTAGGGTCTAGGGTTTAGGTCTAGGTTTAGGGTCTAGGGTTTAGGGTTTAGGGTTTTAGGTTTAGGGTTTTAGGTCTAGGGTTTAGGGTCTAGGGTCTAGGGTTTAGGTCTGGGGTTTAGGGTTTAGGGTCTAGGGTCTAGGGTTTAGGTCTAGGGTCTGGGGTCTGGGGTCTAGGGTCTAGGGTCTAGGGTCTAGGGTCTAGGGTCTAGGGTCTAGGGTCTAGGGTCTAGGGTCTAGGGTCTAGGGTCTAAGGTCTAGGGTCTAGGGTCTAGGGTCTAGGGTCTAGGGTCTAGGGTTTTAGGGTTTAGGGTTTAGGGTTTTAGGGTTTTGGGGTTTGGGGTTTTGGGGTTTTGGGGTTTGGGGTTTAGGGTTTAGGGGTTTAGGGGTTTAGGGGTTTAGGGTTTTAGGGGTTTAGGGGTTTGGGGTTTGGGGTTTAGGGTTTAGGGTTTAGGGTTTAGGGGTCTAGGGTTTTAGGGTTTAGGGTTTAGGGTTTAGGGTTTAGGGTTTAGGGTTTAGGGGTTTAGGGTTTTGGGGTTTGGGGTTTAGGGTTTAGGGTTTAGGGGTTTAGGGTTTAGG